>JARJLE010000402.1:0-46243 GCA_029289555.1 Mycena latifolia | reverse complement strand
GCAAATCTCTAGTGCAGTGCACTGGGAAAGCATATCTAGGGCAATAGCACTGGTGATCGAGAGTCCCGAATCCACCTGCTGTGATTGAAACCTCTGTGACTATTCCAGCGAAGCGCCAACTCCAGGGGACTAGAAACCGTCCAGGAAGATTATATGTCTGGACGACGAAGGAAGGCCAACCATTGACCTGAACAGAATGACGACTTCAATCTGGAAACATCGCCTCAGTAAGATGCGATAACGGTTCCAGAACCGATGCCGGGATTGTGCGAGGCCGACATGTGCTCCCAGCGCGAGGCAAATGAGAAAGTGTGGAGACAGGGCGCGGTGGTCCCGGATGGAGGATATTGTCGCCTTGGACCCGACGATGGACAGCGCACTCACCGAGATCCAGCCACCTCTTGCCGTGTCCAAGCACAGCAATAATTTATCCCCAAATGTTTGGATGGGACTGCAATGTGAGTCCTGGACCAAAGCGGGCGCCGAGAGGGTATGGTGCGCCATAAGCTGCATATGCCACTTAGGAGACTAGTGCTTCGTGGCACTCATAACACAGTTGCGGGGCGTCGGAGGCGGGAGAAAGTTTCTTGCATGATATCGCGTGGGACTCGTCGAATTAGCGAGAGAAGAGCCCTGTGGGCATCCATGTAGGCGTTAAGCCTGTCACGCTCCGCCGTGAGTTTTTCGCGGACCCTCTGCAAATCACTGATTCTTCGTCAAGATCCGCAATCGGTAGGTCGGCTCAACGAGAGGCTTGGATACAGGCGATCTCTTCATCTAGGGGCAGTAATTCGTCCCCAGCTTCGAGGTGACGAGACGAGCATCAGAGCATACGTTCCGTATAAGTATTAGTACGTGAATATTGGAGTCTGGAGAAATTGGTTGGTGGTTAAGCAAGAAATATGACAACATCGAAGGCGGAAATTGTCCTCCTGGCTTTCAAATGAGAGGTGCTGCCCGCCTTTCCAGGGCTATATAGTTCAATCGGTCTTCAAAAATTTCGCAATTACTCGTAGACTGGTGGAGGCCGATTAAGACTCGGGAGCGAATGAAGTGAACCCATGAATGTGACGGCGTAGTACCAGATGAGCTTACCTTCCACTGAATTCGTTGTTGTCATTTGGGTTCAAGTTGTGGCTGTGTTAACATTAGGGAAAACTTTCAAGATATTTGTCCACCGTGGGCCACCACAGAGTGGAATGTAAGCCGACCCATGATACTGCCCGTTTGGGATGGTCACGTTTTGACGGCCATCACACGGCATCGGCAATGGACGCACTTCAAATCGTTCCTTTGACCATTACCACCACTCACCATTGCGCCGCCGATGCCCTTATTGCTTGTATCCTTCCCTCCACCCGTTCCCAATCGAAGCCCTCTGCTCTGTCTGTACCGACACTACCTACTTACAAGATGGCTTCCCACCAGCTTCCAGCAACGGGCCATGCTTGGGCCATGCCACCGGCCACAGTTGGCGGGAGTTCGCCCCATCGATAGCTGTATAGTCTCAACGATGACGAGACGCTATCTGAACCCGACATTGATCCCCGTCGCCACCCAGCCCAGTATCGAGGTCGCGACAATTCCGAGTGACCGAGTCTCCGAGTCGACGTTGGTGTGCAAAACGGCATCAGCCATTCGCTCCTATTATTCTTCTCTTTTCGATCTCTGTAGTGTGTAGAACTTCAAAATATATTAGATTTGCCTCTGCAGTTGATACCATTCCTTGCCACCCCCACAACGACAATGTACTACTCGAGGTACTGTTGGCCGGCTGATCGCCGCGATGCACGTGACCATCCCAACGGGTTACGAGTCCTATCTATAAAGGACCGTTATTTTTGGCATTTTTGCGCGCCAAATGACCCCCCCCCCCCTCTACGTATGGCTTCGTGTGGGAGTCTCAGTACCTTTTTTAGTTTCATTGCTTGCCCTTTTGTAGTTACATTGCGTTCTTTTGAGTTATATTGCTTTTTTGTTGTGTGGCGCTTGATGCGGGTGATGCCGTCGATGATGTGGATGATGAACTTGATATCTCGGTGATTTCCGTTCATTGCCTCGCGCCGACGATGTCCGCCCGACAGTTATTGCCGTTGGTGCCCTCCGGGTCATTCCGTCCTGCCGCGGCCACCATCACGAGGGCTCGGCAGACGTTCGCTCAAGGATCAGTACAATCAGTCCCCCCAAGGGCACCTGGAATTGGACATTCCTGCACGGCTGGAACGGATGCCAAACCTCCGGCGTTCGGCAAGGATCATGAGGACCTCTGCAGCTCGAAACTGTTCATAGCGGCCAAATGCATGAGCTCACTTCAGTACTTGACCTGAGACCTCAATCCGCTGATTAAGTGACCATGCTGATCCTACATCTTTATTCTCATTGTCTTGATACTTGCCTCCGAAGAAGCCAGATTCGAACCCACTATGTTCAGCCTCATCGGGGTGCCAATGAAGATGCCGCTCATCCGGGCATCCTCGGCCCGGTGACCACTCTGATGTGTGGCTGTATATGTTCGGCGCGGACTCCGACCCTGATTCAAGTTGACTGCATCTGAGAACCATCTAGACATTCGCAAACAGCGACAACTTTCTGGCTCTGCGACACCAGAAGCAGTAAGGCCAATTTGAAGTAAGATGAGGCACAACGAAGCCCAAAGCTACAAGTAAGCAATCACTTTATCGGATGTCAAAGTTCCCTGATCTAGGCTTCCTTGATCCTTATCTGTAACAGGAGGATGTCGTGTGTGTTGAAACCCAAGGGAAAAATCAAGGCGCACGAGGCAAGATATAAATAGATTAGTCAGCCTTCCGACTCCTGCGAAGCTTATTCCAGTCAGATGCTCACTGTGCAACAAAAAAAAAATGAACCATTGCAGACCTCACTGGCCATGCGTACATGCAACAATTTGAATGGAATGGCTGTTCAACTCATACTCAGTGTTCTGGTGCTTACTTTGCAAATCATATGCATGCTAATTCGAACTACTAGTATTCAAAGTATTCAAAGCTCGTCGACTAGTACTGTTCAATAATTTATATATTGTATGTGTATGAATCATCTTCCAGCGAGCAGCGAGGTGAAATTGTCATCCTCCGGTGCTTGCCCGGCGGCGCTTGCCTGGTCTATTTTCGCGAGATTATATTCCACGAATTATGGATTAGAACCTAGGTCAAACCCAGAATGCTACAACACGCACTAATCAAGGCCGATCGTCAAACCGGCACATAGCAATAACCGCAGGGTTCGAATAGCTCGATGAGCGCTGCTTCAGCGGCCGAGGAGATGCTGTGCACATATGCCGGTCACGCTGCCCGCAATGCCGTGAATCATGATTCACCAGCGATAATCTCGCACCCACCCAAATTGGGCTCAGAACAGGGTTGATGAAGACCGACTCGCAAGGGTTGACACCAGTACTAGAATGGGAGCGAGGATTGATTTCGCTGCTGCAAGACATTTCATCTTTATTTCAGGTTGTTTTGGGTGAAGTTACCGTGCAGCTGAATCATCACTGCGTGTGCGATGCTGCGCCCGACGATGAGTGCGTGCGAAATTAGGATATGCGTGGGTGCTAACTTGCTGTGGATTTGTAAATGCGATTATTGAGCGTGTTGAATGTGCTGCAAAATGGATTTAACTCTTGCAGGCTCATGTCTGTGTATAAAGATGGTTGGATGAATTCAAATTATTTAGCAGACAGATACTGTATCGGGTCCCCGGCAGAGAAGATTTCCTTCGAGACATTGCGACACGGTGGAGCACGGAAATTCCTAGATGGTGTCAAATCAAACATAAAATATACCCGCGGCTCTACGCACCGGCACGTTGTCTGGCTATGTTAATTAAGCATCCCGAAACTTTCTTTCAGATTCAAATTCGGGCGCATAGCCAGTGCGACGGCCTAGGACTTGGCAAGAACAATGGCCATCCAACCGGCATCTAAGTTTCGGCAGTGCCGGCATCGGGCCAATGGGCCGGGGTGACACTCGGTTCTTGAGCCGTGCGCTGACCGCAAAAGATTTGGCAGGAGTGATATGAGATCACCCCTCCAAGAATCTCCCAGAGGTGTAGAAGTAGGTAGAGAGGAGAATCTCAATTTGCAAGGCATGGATCACTTTTTCAGGGTGCAGTCCAGCGAGCGAGGCGGGCAAAGGCGATAGAGCACGGGAGAGAAATCTCTTTTTGTGTGCCTTCAAGGTGGTCGAGCCGGAGAGTGCAAGTATCGCGAGACAAACCGCAGCCAAGAGAGCAGGAGACGGCAGAAGACGGTCTCATGTGATGCCCTATGGGAAGTGGAAGCAAGGCATCATGCTGGAAGCGAGCCAGATCGAGAAAAAAGCCCCAGTCGGAAGCGTAGGGGAGGAAGGCATTGAGGCTGAAGTGCTTTAATGGCTGTGGATAGTTCCTACTAAACATAGCTTCCAGGGCTCTAACCATGTGAATTGGCAATTCCGGAGAGTCCCACCAGGCATCAGTAGTGGCTGGTGAGAGATTGAAGCTGTAAGAAAAAATTGCGCAGAGGATAGTCCTGTTGTTACCGCGGGGGTCCGATCGGGGTATTGGCTTATTACCAATCATCTTTGTAGCACTGGGATTCAAGTATTTGCAACGGGCAACGATGCAAACTGATACTTTACCCTGCTGTCAAGAGTTTTGTCTCTTCAGAATTTTGCAAATTGGCCTGGGTGTTTTGCTATTCAACAAGTTTTATGGTCAGTTTATGAGCCAAATGATTGACAAAAGATTGGTAATCACCCGCCAAAAGATTGGTAATAAGCTAGAAGTCCGATCGGACCCCACGGTAACCAACAGACTTCAACAAAGCGAGGTACAAGCTCATTCTGTTGAAGCGTCTGTCTACGAGAGACTACGCAGAGGAGCAGAAGACACATAAAAGTGACTCATGGGGAATTGAGCCCTTGGAACGTAGTGGGCACTTGTGCCTGATGCTTGGGCTGGTGAAGAGAGACACTCGAGCCTGCCGCCTCGGCCGGGTGCTCTAACTCGTAGATGCGGCTTTCAATGCGACTTATCCTCACACATTTCTGCTCCGAAACAACTGACCCTAGGATCCGTGTGTTCACAGTCGTGAGCCCGGTCTGCACGTAGACATGGGCGGCACACCGGCTGCCTGTGAATTAATAGTTCAGAAAACAAATTATCGATTGTATCAACAGCAATAGCAACAAACCATCCGTCGCATCGCTTTGGTTGAAAAAACAATTGGTGTCAACCACAAATCACTTGGGCCTGGGAATGGGACTGACCATCTTGTGCTTTGAGCATTTTTATCGTACTCAATTCTCAGAGTTGCTGCCCCAGGGGCCAGGGATTGCTCGAAGTGCAGGACATCATGCCCCCAGGCATAAAGCAGTGACATGTGAGTTCGAGGGACATTACTTCTCATTATGAATCCGGCAAATGTGGCATGTCTCAAATTCCTTGTGCTTCCCGAGGAAGGATGTGCTCAACATTGAGTTCTGTGTTTCGGTCTGGAACGACTGTCACACAAATAATTTTGTCGGGGTCTGTCCAGCATCCGTTATTTTTATTTTCCAGCTGGCTTAGATACAGAGATACATACCAGTGAGCAATCTGAAGCCCCATCTTTTCTGGGGTTGACCTGTAGACTGCAGTGAGACATTATTAGCTGTGACTGGAAGGAGCTCCCTGTGATGAAGGTATTGACACAGGTGGATCGAATGGGTTCGATGTGCATCCCCTGTAGCTAGAGGGCTCTTATACTGCCCTTCATTTTGCTTAACTCCGCCTGTCTGACTGAATCTCACAGCGGATCTTGTTTTTGGTTCCTGAATTAGCCTTATGAGTGTTAATTCAACCTCTATGAGGGTTTTAATTTATTTATATTGACAGGGGGCCTCGTTTTACCTTCATTTTGCCGGAAAGCATTTGCCCTTTTACATCTCATGTGGCTGAGAACAGCACCTACCTGGTCATCAGGTTCTAGTGTTAGTGGCCACAGTGATTGTTTCAACAGGGTGTGATGATTTTGTCGATCTTACCTTGGGTCTTGAATATTCTACAGAAGTCTAGCACAAGACGTTACCATTTCATGATAGGCTCTTCACTCTTGGGTTGACTGTATTAATTGTGTTGTCTGTTTTTGCCGGCCTCGTGGCTGATCGGAATTGTGAAAACAGGCATTAATTAGTAGTTGTGGCCTGGATAGTGGCATGGGATGGCCTAAAAAGCTACTCTCCATGTTGGCTGGCAGTGTGGTCGTTCATGGCGGGATCCACATGGTTCGATCTGATGTGTCTCGGACATCTGGTAGTCATCCCCGATTTGCTTTGTCTTGCTCCAGATCTCCGGGCCGGATCTGAAAAGTTGGACATGTCAAAGCACATATTTTTGCATTTGCCCTCAATTTTTTTTAAATTCGCCTCAGCGCGCTAGCATATCTGCCTAGTGTTCTGAACCGCTGGTGAACCTGAAGCAGACCTGAAGCAGACCCAAAGTCGGGTTCAGTGGCTGTGAGGTCCACTGAACCGAACTCCAGGTCCAGTTCACGGCTCGAATCTTTCAGAAATTACCTGAACCTGGTTGAACCTGAACAAAACCTAAAGACCTAATGGATGCAAAATGGTACTTACTGCTTAACGGTAGATTTTCTGTGGTCAGCAACCAATTATCCACTTGGTAAGGGACCAATCCACAGAACATTTGACTGATTTAAGGTGCTGTTCGGGAGAGAAGGAGTAAACTCCGGACTCCTGACGGAATCAGATCATCATCGAATGAATAATCCATCGATTTCAGGGCCCACGCACGTACACCATTTGCAATCATATTGGTTAAAAGAGCCAAATGTTAATATCGGGGAGATCCTCTAGCTAAATTTGAGCAAGTGCTGTGCGCGGGAAGAGGAAAATCGGTTCAAACCTGGACCTCACCGCAGTGAACCTGAGCCTGCGGTCCAGTCCATCAGTGATTTCCCTGAACCGAACCTAAGGTCCAGTCCACGCTTCGGAAAATTTGGCTCTGAACCGGATGTGAACCGGCAAAAGCCGGGGCAGGTCACCGTTACCTGCCAGCCAAGCACGTACCCGGGTATGTACCAGGGCATGTCCGCATCAACATGTTGTTGCAACAAAAAAGTTTGCACAAAGGCCTGCCTTACTTCATGATCACGTCACTGACTTGTGAAGGGTGTAGTGTTCGAATTAGAATTAGATGGAAAGAGGTTTGCCAGGTGGAAGATTCACGTCCACAAGGCTCTGCAGTACACACTGTGAATCTGGTTTATGGTCCTGCGAGCCCGTTCCCACTCAAGTTCAAACTTTAAAACAAAGGAAAGACTTGTTTGATCGCCGGACGACAAAGAAAACATACCGCTGTTGATCTTAACATGCCCTGGTAGGTGCCCGGGTACGTGCCTAGTAACAGTGACCTGCCCCGGCTTTTGCCCCCTGTGTCAGGTGTACCCTCGTAACATATAATTTACTTTCCACCACCTATGAGATGCACCCCGAGGAGCGACCGAAGGTCGGCGATGAGTGGCGTAGGGCCATATTTCTCCGAGATTTTGCAAAAGGACTTGGTGTGAGCATCACTTGATTTGGATGGGTTTTCCACCATTTTTTTCTGCTTGTGATCCTCAGGCTGGAGCCGCGATCGCAGGTCGGCGATAAGCGGCGGAGGGCCAGAGGTTTTATTTTTATGTTCATTGGCGAGCGGTGAATAATTGGATCAACAGTGCATCGAGGCTTTGCAACTAAACTCAACTTCAAAGCTGTCGGCCCAGGCAGCCTAAATTGAAACAAGCTTGGTTGCAATTATCCCAGCCAACTGGCAGTGAAGCAGAACAGTATCAATATTTGAGTCTATGAGAATCATTGCAGTTCAAATCTGAAATTCCTATGGTAGACCTAGTCATCGACATCCCGTTGTCAAAGCATGTGAAAGAGAAGGCAGCCTTGGACAGCAGGGAAAATATAACAGACCCGGAGTGAAGTGGGCAAATATGGGACGCATATGGTACATGATACTTCGTAGTCCCTGGGAGACAGACAAAACCTGTATGTTGAACTCAAGTGAGTGAAGGACTTCAGATGGCGGGCCCTGCCAAGCGGGCTACATCGATTATTTTAACTTTCACCCATCCCAATCTCACTCCTAAAGCTGCGCGATGCACATGTTAATTTTGATATAGCGATTCCGATCATATGGGCGAAGCGGACGGCCACTGCTAATGGCAGATCCTCAAATCTTCCCCTCCCCCGGGCCAACCCCGGCCTAAAGTGTCTTGAGTGCCGCACACACTGTGTGTAATATTTGTTGAAGGTGACCAGATAGGCTGTCTTCTTTTTTGATATGGATGTCCCAAAAAAAAGAGCGGGACTCGTATTCGCCATGCGTAAGCATTGGCCTAAAGCCCTAGTAGTATCGTGGATCGGCCTTCCTTCCGCACAGAGTGTCACGAACCGAATTGGCCGCACAGTTTGGGTACATAAGTAGGTAGGTAGGTGGTTCTGCACGGCATGGTCCCGCTAGAACGCCGATTATCAGGAATATTGCGCGGGACACGCGCTAATTACATCTTCAACGTCTATGCGCCTCTCAGAACTGATGCAATTACATACGGTAATCGATCGCATCGGATAACGTTGCTGCCAGCTGGCAAGCTCTTTCCCATCTCCAGCCATCTGGAGTCGAACCTGGTACCTCATATGCACGACTCTTTGCAACGTCAATCATTCTCTCGCCTGCCTCCGAAGAGTCGGGTAAGCTTCCTAGAAATCTATGTGCAATCGCGACATCTGACATGTGGTGAAGAAAACTGCAGTTGCCGCTGCAGATGGGTCGCTTGATCGGGAGAGCGTCCGACTTGTCGTTCTCCTCGGAGCTGTTTCTCCCCGCTTTCTTCGACAATATAGATCCCCTTGCAACGCCGGAACCTCGGGATCTAGATCCTCACACTCCCGCCGCAAGCATTACCATTGCCAGAGCGTGGGAATCAATCCAAGCGCTTTATGCTATCGCTTCTAAAATTCCTCGGGGCGCATATTCGGCCTTGTGGCCGCGTTTGTGGAAATGGATAGCATTCCTTCATCCATACTCTGATCATTTCGAAGCGGTGGGCCTTCGGTCGGAAGAAGACTTCTGCCTCAATTTCCTGTCTTTCGCGGGGATGGACACACATGACAACGCCACGATTAAACTCATAGGTGGAACCACTGGAGTGGCGTTCATTATCGCTAGAGCGTGGCAGCTCTTCTTCCGCGGCACATCCCGACCGCTCTGTCGTTTCATTCTGGACCACACAAAATTCTCCGATCCGAAGGTCGTCGCAGATACCGTTGAGGGCGCTGGAGGAACCATGGCGGACTTGGCGTTCATCATCGTGCACTACATCGCAGCTGTTGTTCCCAGTCAGGAAATCAATGTCTCTGGTCGTCATGATTTGTTCCTTCATGGAGCACTGTCCTTCATAATCGCCTTTGACGGCATATACAAGCCGCCCCGGGTCGCCCCCACTGGTCAATACCAACTTGGCCCCCTCTCCCGAGCTCTCGTTGCCCACGGGATTGTGGGGGCACTCCCCCGAGTTGCAAGCGCATTCAGCGCAGTAACCTTTGGCGCTGCGGCCTCTACGCTCACTCAGTGCTTCCAAATCATGGAACGGATTGTCACCACCTCCTCCGAAGGATACCTCACTGAGGCTATTCATTTTGGGCTGCTCCACGCGCTTGTCTCATGCGCCGCGAATACCAAAGTCGCTCGACTAGTTAAACAAGCCCTTCGACGCTTCATATGTGGTATTCTTCCGGGCTACACCATATACTATCATCGACTCTCCACGATGAAGCGCGGATTCAGCGAAATTCAAGGCATCATCAGCTCGCCGGAGTTTGTAGCATCGGAGTTCTTCAACGATTGGCAAAAGTTTGCGAAACTAGTGTGCGAGCGGCTGGTTTTGTTGGAGTCTTTCGAGCGCCAGGAGATCGGGTTATCTAGGGCCTGTGATAGCCCAAAGGTCAGTCTTCCTGAGCGATGTATCCTCACAACTGATGTGTTGCCAGTGCGGGCAAGTTATGGAGAAGACACAGTTTAAACGCTGTAAAAACTGTAAAAGTTATTACTGTTCAGAGTGTCAACATTCGGACTGGAAGAACGGTGGTCACAGAGAAGTGTGTACCGATCGCAGGCTATTAGATCTCAGTCCGTCTCTCCTCCCTTTTATGGTTGTAAGACTAACCTTTTACTCAGGCGGGTATCCCAATCCACGAGAACGGTCTTTCCTCCGCGTCTTGATGCACCACGACTACGAGTCAGCTAGGGTTTCCACCATTTACCCTGCTCAGGTCTTGTGCATGCACAAGCACCCGAACGAAACTTTCTTGACCATATTTGATTACAGTCAAGGGCCCCTGAAGATCCAGGTCGAGTCCATCCACTCTCACGGAGGAATTAAAATCACCGCGCCTTTCGCAGGACGCGCTTGGACCGAAGTACTATCCCGTGCGGCCCGGAGCCATGGCAAAATGGAGATCCATCTCCTATTTGTCTCATCGAGCGGGATGGCTCGGTTCTTTTTGGTGCCGTTGCGCACGAATAGTTCAGCCATGCACGAGGCACTGAAGAAGCTAGCCAAAGATATTCCAGCGGGAGCAAACACATCGCGCATCCTCCCGGAGTTGACGCGGAAAATCCAAGCTTTGGTTGATGACGAAGGAGAAGACGTGGTACGGATCCATTCTTGAAGAGGCTGGGAGAGGTTTCAAATTCAAATCGCTGATAGCGGCAGGATGTATATAATATCGTGATAACTACCGAGAATGCAGTTCGGGGCGGCAGCTTAATCGCTTTCTAGACGTGCACGGATACAAGTGTGTCAGAGAGTACCGGTACCCTAGTCTTCATACGAGCGCAAGAGTTGATAGAACTGTATTTAATACTTTAAAACTCCCATAAACCCGGTTCCCTTCTTTCCAATATCGAGTCAAGATTCGCTCTTGAGAGCCCCGAAGGCGAACCTGAAACTCCGGATTCACGTGCCACCACTCACATGCCCAAAACAACGGGCGTCTCGCGCACAATCACCTCCGCGACGCGCGGCAGGGCCCCCATGGCGTCCTCGAGGAAGCGGACCGTCTCTCCCTGCGCGTCGCGCCGCCCGCTACCCCAGCGGAAGATCCCGCGCGCGCTGGAGAACTCGACGCGGCGCAGTGCAGGGAGGAGGTCGAGCCACGGCAGGAGCGCGCGCGCGGCGGCGACAGATGGGCACGCGACGACGATGTGCGCGACGCGCTGCAGGCTCTGCGCCACCGCGCGCTCGTCGGCGGAGAGCGAGTGGTGCGCGCAGAAGCGGAGAGGTGGAGCACGAGATTCACGGGGCGCGGGTGGGCCGCGATGCGGGCGAGGGCGGCGGCCAGGGCGGGCGTGCTGCGCGTATACGGGAGGGAGATGGTCGACAGCGCGGGAGAAGGTCCCACGGCGTCGAGCAGGGGGACGAGGTCCACGAGGTCCACGACGCTGATGCTCGTGAGGCCCGGGTGCGCGATCGGCGCGCTGAGCAGCGGCGCGCAGGCATCGGGTGCGGAAGGGTTGTACGCGAGAGATGTGAGGGTGGGGTGTCGGAGGAGGAACTGAGCGAGCGTGGCGGGGGCGATACCCGGGGTATCGATGTATCCGCGGAGCAGGGCGGGGACAGTGATGTGCGGGAGGATGGCGCTCAACTCCGAGTCGGAAAGGGAACTGGGGGCGCCCGGGGCTCGGCGCCCGAGGCGAAGGAAGCGCCCCAGGTGGGGATTCATGGTAATGAGGGTACAGGAATGGACGGGTGCGGAAACGGAGGGTATGGAGCGCACGGAGAGAGAGCAGAGAAGAGAGATGAGGTTGATTTTGGTTGGCTTTCCGGCGTCGTCGCGTATCACAGAATACCCAGGCGCACGTTGGGTGCGGCCCAAGAAACTGCGTGCCCTGCCGATCGCAGAATTCACTTCCGCATCGTGCAGTCGCCATTCCAGGATATCGGCGGAGGTACATTTGAAGAGCCCCTCGTCACTCATGACGATAACCGGCCCTGCGATCCTAGACGACACGATCTGCATCAGGCCGCAGGCGGCCGCCAGCAAAGATTTCTGAGAGTCGGCGGTGTCGGTTAAATAACCCTGGAACAAATCGCGCGGAAATTCGAGGGTGAGATCTTGCAGCTTGGGAGAGTTTTCCACGACTTTCCGTACGAATTGCAAGCTGGACAGCAGGCTTTCATTTGCAAATCCCGTGCAGGAGAGTCGCTCTATCGGAGGTGTGCAGCACGCGAACTGGAGAGCGGGAAGATGGTGGCCCTCGAGAGAAATGGTTCCGGTCGCCAAGTCTTCGGGCGAGACACCAGCTATGAGAAGATATCGTGCGATACAGAGTTGGTTAAATGCGCGGCATACGGTCGCGAGGACTAGTAGGAACGGCGGTGATATGTCGAACTCCTGGATGACCAGATCCCAGAGTTCGATTGGGAGAATATCTTGAGTATGTGCCATGGGATCTGGACAACTTCACAGCTCGGGGGGAGAATCCATGGTGGTGGACGGAATCAAAGAGGGCTTGTGCGCACGTGCGCTGATCCAGGGTGTGCTCGGGTTGATTTCGGCATATCGGCAAAGCTCGCTCATCAATAGAGAACATTGAATAAGTCTTAACCCACGTCTATTCAAAGTTTGAGCACTTGTAGGTGGGAAGAAAAATCCACGGAAACTCGGTTCAAATCTGGACCGAAACGTTATGAATCTAAACCTAGTGATGCCAGGTGGCCTATGGGAAAAAATGTGGCAAGCACTTCTGCGGAAACGTGCTCGACACATTGTCGCTACTGGTAGGCAGACATTATGTTGCGAGTCTAAGTCCTGCCAAGCCAAACGCCCTGTGGCCAAAAGCCAGGCCAGGCCCGATGTCGAGCTTAAGCCGGCCCAGGCTTGAAGATTTCCGAGCCCGAGCTAAGCATGAAAGCCTTGGCTTAGATACTCCCCGGTGGAAATAGCCGATCTACTACCTAGCTCAATGTGCTTGAGCTTGTGAGTTCATTTTTTCTCCGGATTTGCAACATTTGAACCATTTTTGACATCGTGCGAAGAAATTCACACTCGCACGGAGTCCAATGGGAGCCTGAATCAGCTAACAAGGCTCCGAGATGTGCATGCATTTATTTATTACCTGTATTCAACATATTGTAATGTTAACATACCTTGTACGCAGATCTACATGGCAAATGCTGCTGCGGCAGTTGTACCTACTCGAAGGCCAGGCCAGGCCGAGGCCTACCACTGGGTTTGGGGGCTTCGACCTGAGGGATCCCAAGCCCCGGCCCGCTAAAAATCCCGGGCTTTCAGGCCAAGCCAGGCCCCGGATATCATTGTGACTATGCGCAATTTCCCTTGAACCAGAGTTGAACCGGGTCCCGTGCCTCAGTCTAGAACGCCAAATGAATATTATGAGGGCATTCTATCGATAGTTAGTTGAAGGGCGGAGAAAAGACAAATGATAGTATCAAGCCAAAGGCCGTTGGCGATGCTATGGTATTGACCCAATGTAAGTACGCACGCTTGATCTGTATATCGAGCAGCGCTAGTACGCTGGAATTCTCGGTTGGTATTCGTAATCACGTGTTAGCTTGGAAGTGCGGCGGATCAGATTGAATACCCTCAACCACATCGACTATGTAAAAAAGGATGGTTAGGTTCTTTGTCGAAGTTCGAATGATTCGCGACTCCTCTGAGGTCGTCCCACCAGCCTCGTCCGTACCATGCCAGCCTCGCGAAGATTATCGTCCGTCGGATGTTCGACTTGGGGCAGAAGCGCCTCGAGTTCAGGGTGATTGCGATACAGCCAAATCGCGTGGAGGATTCCAGTGCCGAGGATGGGAACATCCTGCTTCAAATCCACCCCACCACCATACAACCGCAGAGACAAAAGGGCAAGCGCGATGGATGCCACAAGGCCGGTTACAACCTAAGATCTGTCAGTGCTGCTGAGGAGCGCGGGGGTTACTGCGGTACCGCGATTATGCTTAACTGTTGGTGTATGTTAGTCTGGAGCTCGAGTATCTCGCCGGCGTTACGCACATCTAAACGTGTATACGGTGATTCCTCCAGGACGGTGGCATTTCCTTGCAGTAGAAAGAGGGGGCTCTCCGCTTGTCCGACACTGATATTATATCTTCCGGTCTGAGATTCAGACCCCAATGCACCAAAGGTTGTTGTATGGGCCGGGGGAACGTGGCCCACTTTTGGGGTATGGGGTGCGTAAGTAACGAGACCATTTGATCGCGACGTGAACCTACAGATCCAGAACATGGAGGCCACGAGCTCCGACAGGGCGTTTTCGAGATCATGCAGCATCACAGAGCTCGGTATGTCGTTGGCATTCACGGGGTGTAAATTCAACCTCTGAATCAGATACCTGATGAAGCGCAGTGGGTAGGAAGTCTTGGAAACTGTAGGAATGCACGTACAAGGCTGCAACAGAGACATATTCCGGAGTTTCTACTGTGTCGATAGGGAAATCGGAGGGCGGCATTGATGTGTACCAGGTAACCCACTAAAAAGGATCGGCGAGCGTAACGAAGGGAGATTAACGGCGCACATTGTCGATAAAGAGATTATCGGTCGTATTGGCGACCCGCTCATTAAATGGCGACCAAGTGGAGGTATTTTTCGTTATTTTCGGTTCCACGGAGGTTGCGATTTTGGATTGAGGATCGACCTGGGCGGTCTGAGCGACCAGTGACTGAGAACATACAACAACTTGGACGGAAGAGACAGACGAATTCATGGGAGGAGTGATATCCACAGCACCCCCGCGAGCATTGCCGGAATCGACGATGGGGATGGTGCTGTATAAGACAAGGACGCGGCTCGCGGGCATGGTCACCATGGAAATTATTCCCGGTTCTGTAAAAGTATCAGACGTGCAGGGTTTAGATCACAGATTAGTCTCACGAGAGGATTGGATCCCAGCGGTAAGGGACCCGAGCGGGCCTGCGGCATTCGTCGAGGTCAATATCCAATCTGTCTCTTCAACACCCCCAATGCGGGTGATATTCAAATCGTCCAGATATTCACAGGTAATGTTGAAGCCTGTCGCACCCACTTCGACGCTCCCAATTCCCGCATTGGGTTTTGGCACGTCATATAATGTACCTTCATGCAGTCCGAGCGATGCGCTCCCGTTAACATACGGGAGATAGTATAAGGACCCCGCTGCGTACAAGAACACCTTGTCAAAGCTATCCGGGAAGAAATCAGACGCATCCGGCAAGGGAATAAAGAATCGTACAAAGCTGCTGGGAGTTGCTCTGACAGATTCAAACCAGATAAATAACCGGATGGATCATACGCCGGGAGACCTTCCGTGTCAACGAGGACGGAGCGAGATAAGCTGAAGGTCTCCAGAGCGAACAATGCGGGGGTGGTGATGTGAAGGGCCAAGATGCTGCCAAGATATAAGAAAACAGAGAGGACGCCGATGACAGATGTATGCATCGCTTTCTGATTCCAGATCTGGAAGAGCGCAGACCCGATTCCGGACCATGCGACAACGCTGTCATGAGTGACCGTCAACGGCTGTTCTGTGTGTAAGCTCCGCCGCATGGCCAGGGTCTGTGTCACGAAGACCAACAGCGCCGAATAGATCTGGGTCCAGTTCAAACATGGATGATCACTCTAGGAATAGACATACGCACGGTTCCGAATGTCGTTGTGATCGCGGTAATAAGGAATGATACAATCTGTTGGTGTTCCAGCGAAAAGACGAGGCCATGCTCTAGCCTCGTTGCCCATATGCCGATGAGGACCACATGTATGGCGACAAGAAACACATGCAGGATCAGAGAAGCTAGACGCAATGTTCGTGATGAATCGATCCAAGAATTTTGGGCTACATGATACAGTGTCAGGAGTAGAGGAAGGAATACAAAACACGATACCTTTCTGCGACGTTGGCAGCAATGCCGTCGGGGAAGCCGTGCGAGCCTGTCCAAAGTCGTCGTCCGGCATGAAATTTCCGCTGGCATCATCGCCTTCGTGGAGGTCTTTCGAGGGTAGGGACTGAAAGCGGGCCCGAGACATGGAGGCGGCAGAAAACAAGGAGGAGCGAGCGCCTATGTAAAACCTCATCAATTGACAATGATCCTCCTTAGCCGAGTGCGCGCCACTGATGCAATCGGTTAGCGCCGGAAGTCAAGAACTCAAATCCGAGAGATATTACTACAATTTGCCAGCCTCGAGGGAAAAAATGAGAATTCAGCCTAGGTTTGACCTAGGGTAACATTCCTTTTCCGGTTGTTTTTTAACAGCAACATCGTGGGGTATGCAACTTCCGCACGTTCAACCACTGACATACTCCGGTGTACCGCGCCGTCGGGTCGAACAGCGCATCCACAACTTCCATTTGGGGGTGGGATTGAAAGGAAGAGGGGAGTTGAGAATAGAACTGTTGAGAATAGAACTGGAGTCCAATAACTAAGAAGCGCCGTCGAGATTATTATCACCATTTGTTGCGCAACATGATGTCGGGCGTCTGATGTATTCCCGAAGGCGATGCAATTCCCGGTGGCGCGTTGTCTGAGCCTGTTAACCAAGTCATTTCTAGGGTTGCCGAGATAGACACGTCCCGATTGCAACACCCGGATCCAGGTCGCTTCCGGCTTGTGCTCAACGATCAAACTTCGGACATTTGGCTATCCCGTGACTCTTTCAACCCCACCATACCTTTCGCCGCAGTCACTGCCATCCTTTGTGCAGTCCACCACTAGGACCGATTTTTACAAGTACACGTCTCCGGCGCCTAACAATGAATTCGCACTACGTCTTGCCCCTCGCCATCAACCAAAGCCTGGATTCTCTGCGTCAGCTCCGGTAGGATGTGCGATGTGTCTGCTCCAGCTGGTATATCATCGGCCAGCTTTTCCAGGGCATCATGCATCGCCGAGCTATTCGTGCGCAGCGGCACCAAAAACCAACGAAGCACGCCGAACGAGACGACGATCATCAGATGGATTTCCACCGTGCCATGGCTTCGGGCCGCACGGGACAACACATCGGCCCATGCACGTCGTGCAGTATTCGTGATGGTTTGAATCGCTGCACGGGGGTGGGCCATGGGCTCGACCTCGATCTTTACACGCCCCTGGCTGTAATCAAATACCGTCAATAACGGTTCGTTGGATGCTTATGCATGCACAAGACTTGCGCAGGGTAGATGGTGGAGGCCCTGGAGGACTCGTAGTCGTGGTGTATCAACATACGCATGAAAGACCTCTCTCGTGTATTGGCATGCTGACCTGAGTACAGGAGTCAGCAACAGAACGATAAAATATGAGGGGAGAGACGGACTGAGATCTAACCTGATGCGATCCGTACAAGCTTCTCTGTGACCGCCGTACTTCCAGTCTAAATATTGGCACTCCTCGGAACAGTAGTAAAGACTTTGACACTAGGCACAGCGTTTGAAGCGGGTCTTTTCTAGAAATTGGCCACAGTGACGATACATTAGTTTCGAAGGTAAATGTGCTGAAGAACAAGTGACCTCAGTGTTATCACACGCCCTAGACAACGCGAATTCTTGGCGATCAAAAGATTCCAACAACACAAGCCGCTCGGATACAAGTTTCGCAAACCTTTGCCAAGTATTGTAGAACTCCGATTTCACGAAATCCGGCGCGGTGACAATGTCTTGAATCTCGCTGAACGCGTGCTTCATCGGTAAGAGTCGATGATAGTACACAGTGGACATAGGCAAAAGATCGCATATGAAGTGTAGGAGGTGTTGTTGAACTCCTTGCGCGACCTCAGGGTGCGCCGCGCATAAAACAATAGCGTGGAGCAGCCCAAAATCAATGGCCTGCGAGAGGGCTCCCTCGGCGGGCCAACTGACGAAAATCCGTTCCAAGATCTTGAAGCACTGGGTAAGCGTGAATGTAGCAGCACTTGAGCAGCACAGATAGTTACTTTGCTGAATGCGCATGCAACTAGTGTGAGCGCCTTCACAATCCGGTGCTGAACGAGGGCCGCGCAGAGGGGGCCTAGTTCGTGGTGGCCAGTGGGGGCAACACGGGGTGGCTTGTCCAAGCCATCAAAAGCGATTATGAAGGGCAGTACTCCCTGGAGGAGCCAATCATGGGGACCACATACATCGGTGTCCCGGCTGGGAACGACAGCCGCGATATAGGTCGCGACGATACACGCCAAGTCGGCAATGGACCCTCCAGCGCCATCGACGATCTCCGCCACGACCTTCGGATCCGATAGTTTCGTTTGGTGCAGGATGAAACGACAGAGTGGTCGCGAAGTCAATGCGCTGAAGAAAAAATTCCATGCTCGAGCTACGATAAAGCCGATTCCAGGGGTTCCACCAATGAGCTCCATCGTGGCCTTGTCGTGTGTTTCAATTCCCACAAAGAATAGCAAATGGACGCAAAATTCTTCTTCAGACTGCAGGCCCAACACATCGAAATGGTTAGAGTATGGGTGAAGGAAGGCTATCCACTTCCACAAACGCGGCCACAAGGTCGGATATGCGCCCTGGGGAATTTTGGAACCGATGGCATAAAGCGCTTGGATTGATTCCCAAGCTCTGGCAACCGCGTTGCTCGCGGCAGGAGTGGGAGGATCCAGATCTCGAGGTTTAGGCATCCCCAGGGGATGTAGATTCTCGAAGAAAGCGGGGAGAAAGAGCTCAGAGGCGAACACCGAGTCGGACGATCGCTCGATGAGAGAACGCAAACGACGCAGTCTCCTACCCAGCCTCACGTTACGGGGTTGGGGAATCTCAGTGGTGGGTTTAACAGCGGAATATCAGTAGTCATCAGATACATGTCATCAAATATCACGTGCATCAATCCAAACTTCAAACTTCAAGCCCCAACCCCTCCGTGGAGGGGTTGGGGCTTGAAGTTCGGAGTTTGAATTGGCTCTAGAACTGATGGATTGATGGGCTATGATGGTATTTGTCTTTTGTATTACTATTCGGATCCCACTGTAAATTACTGCGACTGAGATTCCCCAACCCCGTAACGTGAGGCTGGGGAGGAGACTGCAAACGACGCAGATCCTCAAGCGACCCATCTGCGGCGGCAACTGCGACTTTCTTCGCCAGATGTTATTGGTAGCAGGTACAGGAAGAATGGCCAGCTTACCCGACGTATCAATGGCAGGCGAGAAAACGACTGGCGCTGTAAAGATTCGTGCATGTGTGAGCCCAATGTGAGCCCAGAAAGCCGGAGATGGGAAAAAATCTGCTCAAGACACGTGCTATCCCAAACAAGGACACAACATCGACACAGCATCTCTTCTAAGTTCTGATATCACTCTGCGCTCTGGCAATTGTGTGTGTGGGTTGGCAGAGGTTTTGGCGACAGCAACTGGACTCGTTTCCTACCCCCCCCCTCATGAAGGGGAACTTCCGGAGGCTGCCTCCATTTCCCGTTGGTCAGAAATCTAGCAGCCGACTCTAGGCTGCTAACTTCAAATCTGCTATGGGAACTCCACACTGTCGTTTACAACATATGTCGTCGGCGGCAGAACTCAAGTACTTTCACCGTCGGCTACGCGCGGACTGCCTTGTTTATCTGTACCATCACCTGCCATCACTCGTCCTTCCCTTTTCGCGCGCATCACCGCACAAATTTCACAATCGCTGCATCCGTGGATAGATAAACGTGCACTCTGGAGCTTCTCTAATTTCCGTCGAAGATCCTCTGTGGAGACTTGTCGAAACGCGGCGCTGCTCTGGAGAATCCTCGACGAAATCCTGGATACATCGAGCTCGGGGGCCAGGTTGCCTCGCCCCTGCCCCTACCTTTGACCGCGTCTCAGGATCCCGTCTTTCAATTCGACCGCCACCAGTTTGTACACCAGGAATTGTTCTGAGAAGACCTCGAAGCGCGGTCAGCTGACTGGGGGATCCTCGTCCGAGTCGCTTTAATTGGATGGACCCAAATTTGGCTGCCGCTCATTTCTCCGGAGAAACTCGCCCCGCGAACTACGTACCTCTGGGCTCCATATAAATCTACTGCACCACTGGCTTGCCAGGTGGATTCCCCTCAACCCGTATCCTCCATTCTTTCCGTTCGCAATGGTTGGCGGCGCGGTGGCGACGTCGGACGGCAATAATGCCTACACGCATCTCATGGATCCTGCGCGGAAATGGTACAACAACAGACGGTATGCTGCCCATTCGCACCATGAACTTGATCCAGTCTTAATCGTAGCATAGGCTCATGGCCCTCAACGGCTGGATCCTCCTGCTGTATGTCACTATCCTCATCGATGACTCCGCGTCAAGTTAATGGATTTCCAGGTTGATAACTTCCTCCACCAACGGATACGATGGAAGCATGATGAACGGGCTCCAGTCCCTGACGCAGTGGGAGGCGTACTTCCATACCCCGACTAAGGGCAAACTCGGGCTCCTCAACGCCATCCAAGTAAGATTTCGCCCCATATGATGTGACCCTCATACTCATTCGCTGCGATAGAATATCGGTGCCCTCGCCGGATACCCCTTCGCACCATACCTCTCCGATGGTATTGGCCGCAAACCTACCGTTTTCCTAGGTGCCTTAATCATGGTAACAATTCCTTTTGGCGCCGAGGAAAAAGCTGATCCTCTCATTAATTTCGAGAACAGGTCATAGCCACCGCAATTCAGACAGCTTCGCAGTCCGTGGGGATGTTCATCGGCGCCCGGTAACATAAACCTTCCTCTCAATGTTAGAGCCACTGACGGAACTTCCTTCCCCGATAGCTTCCTCATCGGCTTCGGTCTCACCTTCGCTGGTCAGTGCGCGTGTATGTCTACATATCTTCCTCCTGACCTCCTCCCAGCCAACGCAGCGCCGATGCTGGTCACCGAGCTATCCTACCCCAAATACCGCGCAGCCTTGACGTCGACGTATAACTCACTCTGGTACTCCGGCGCGATCATGCAAGTCGCTCTACCTCCTCGGCGGCATTTTGCCTCCCACTGATTGCAATTACCTAGCGCCGCATGGACGACCTTCGGGACGTTCAAAATCCATAACACATGGTCGTGGCGTGTCCCCTCCGCGCTGCAGGCGCTGCCCTCCGTCCTCCAGGTCCTGTTGATCTGGTTCGTTCCTGAATCACCGCGTTATTTGGTCAGCAAAGGCAGGGAGAAGCAGGCGCTCAAGACGCTGGCGTATTACCACGCTGACAGCAATGAGTACGTTTATTTTCTTTTTTTCTCCGAGCGAGTCTACACCAGGCTGATCTACATTAGGAACGACCCCCTAGTGCGGTATGAGTTCGAGGAAATCAAGTCCGCGATCGAGTTTGACCGCACGGGTATGGACACGCACGTCTCGGAGTTGACACTTTTCATTCGAAAATTTACAGTTGCGGCCAACGTTGGCTGGAAGTCTTTCCTGGCAAGCTCGGGCAACCTCAAGCGCGTGCGGATCATCGTCGCGATCGCGTTCTTCTCACAATGGTCCGGGAACGGGCTCGTATCGTACTACCTCAATAAAGTCTTGACTGCCATCGGTATCGTGGATCCTACGATCCAGGTGAGCATTAATTTCTGCTGTTCGATTTTTTTTAATGGTCAATACAGCTCCTGATCAACGGTATCCTTAACATCTGGAACCTCGCCTGGGCGCTCCTCGCGTCATCGATGGTGGAGCGCTGCGGCCGGCGCATGCTGTTCCTGACATCCGCCGCACTCATGACGCTCTTCTTCACGATGCAGACCATCTGCTTTGCGCGATTCCGAATCAGCGCGGATGAGCATGCGGCGCATGCGGTCATCGCGTTTATCTTTCTGTACTACGCCGCGTATGAGTGAGTCGCTCGTAGCTGTCTTAACTTACCGCCCCAGTGGCTCATTACTGCAGCCTGGCGTTCACGCCGCTTATCGTGACCTACACGCTCGAGATTCTGCCGTACAATATCCGCGCCAAGGGCTTCAATATCTTCAACTTCACCATCTCGCTTGCGCTCATCTTCAACCAATACGTCAACCCAATTTCGCTCGGTGCGTCCTCTACTTTTTTATTTCGCTTTGACTAACTGACGACACCTTCCGCAGATGCTCTGAACTGGAAGTACTATATCGTCTACTGCGTCTGGCTTGCCTTCGAGGGTGTTTTCCTCTATTTCTGTGCGTCCCTACCATTCCCTCCTCCATTCTCACCGCGCTCAATAGGGTTCCCGCAGTCGTGATCGAGACGAAGAACCGGACCCTGGAGGAGACAGCGGCGCTCTTCGACGGCACGCGCGCCACGGAGCAGATCGCCGACGCTGCGGCGGAGCATGCGGGTGTTACGGAGATTCGGGTCGAGGACAAGGTTTCCGAGAACGGGTCAGAGAAATGAGGTACTTCTACTGCCCCGCGCGCGCCGGCGCGCTGTTAAGCAGTGCCCACGAATCATTCCATGTTATGGCATATGCATATCGCTGTATTTATGAAGAATCCATCGAGGAGCGCGGGTATAGCTCCTTCCCTTCGTAATGTCAATGTTTCCCCCGCGGGTTGTTTAACCTTCCGACAATGGTTATGTAGGTCTGTTTGGTTGATGAATAAGTCGCGTTGTCCCACGTGACTAATCCTGACTTGATCATGAGCGACCACCTACTTCTAGCGCAAGGTGGCATTCATCCATACTTAGGTTCCTGTGCTGTGGAGGAGCTGCACACCCACCACACTATACTTTTGTGGTCCTGGTACTTAAATCGAAGCAGCACCGTGACTGTCCTCCGTGGAGATAAATCACAAGAGGCGAATCGCGCAATGACAAAGTGCAGGCGTCCATGGTAAGCAGAAGACTCAGACGTATGTCCGTTGAAGTCCGCTGATTGTTTTTGGTCAGCTGTTCCGTTGATTTCAACTGTGTAACCGACAAACAATCAGCGGGGTTCCCCTCTTCCCCTCGGAGGCCGTGTCTGGGTCGTTATGAAGGCGCTCCACGCTGATCTTCGACCTAACGTTGATCTTCCATTGACGCGTTATAAAGCCCACTGAGACTGGTGTCTTCGAACCGCCGCTCCTCGTATCAGCCATGGCCAGTCCCCTGGTGCCCACGTTCGGAATGTGGTTGGTCGCGCTATTCCTGGAGTCTATGTATGGTCAGAGCGGTGTCTTCGCTTGTGCGCTAACCGAGCAGCGTATGTAGACTATTCGGCATGGGCCTCGTGCAAGTCTATCTGTGCGTTCCCCCTATCTGGACACGCGGATTGCGGCTGATACTTAGATAGCTACTTTTTCTGGTACCACGAGGATACTTGGAAAATCAAGGGAACAGTGCGCCTGTAGTTTCCGATTAAACAATAGAGTTTAACCGGCCTCTGTCTAGATTATCACAATCACGTCCGTCCCTACCATGACTCCTCGCCAGCATTTACTCAACTCCGAGACGTAGCGTTCTGGAAACTTTTCAAACGGTTACCTTCTTCGTTCTTGTGTATAACTTCCTAGTTGTCGACTTTGGGGACTTCGACGGACTTGCTTTCATTCCTTGGTGCGTAAGATTTGCGTGTACCTTCAAGCTGTTGATTATGTTACAGGCAAGCAATAGCTCAGCTACTTGCAGGCGTAAGATTATCCACTTACAATAAGCTATTGCGCTGCTTACTCCGCGTGGGACCAGTATACCTCGACATTTGTAGCGCAAACGTGAGTCCGGATTTCCGAGCTATGTACGTGCGCGTCTCAGTCATTGTAGATACTTTGCGTATTGCATTTATCTTTGTAGGTGGCTCATCCGCGTCTCGATTATCCGATTCACCCAAGTTCTCAGTGCACGAGAAAGAAAATGCAATCTTTTCTGCCATCATATTCCTCAATGCGTTGGCTGCCTTCGGTGCGTGCTGTAGTTAATCGATGGAAAATCCAGATGCCTCACTAACATTCGAGTCCAGCTGGGGGAATAAGTACGCGCCTTTAAACTGCATCAGCTGTGAGCACTCAATGTTGTTTTTTATCTCCACCAGTACATGCCGCTCTTTCGTTAGGTGTTCGCGACTCAAACCGGGTCAACATTACTGATATCTTACAGCGCTGCACTAAGAAAGTGGAGTGATCTTCCCAAGACTTCGGTACGCCTCCGGCACTGCTAGTCTGATAGATAATAGCTAACCGCGGAGCGGATTCAGACAGCCTCAACGACCGAAGCGGCATTGTCTCTCAGTTGTGATATTCTGATTACGGCCGGCCTCTGCTGGCGCCTGAACAGTGCCAAGTCTGGGATTCAATCGTGAGTCGCCGGCCCATCAACTCAATGTGCACGACATCGAATTTCCATCCAATCACAGCACGAACAATCTGCTCAATTTTCTGATCATGACCGCCATCAATCGCGGGGTCGTGACCATGCTTACAGCGCTCATGAATATTATCCTGGTACCCCACCTTCTGCATTCTCCCTAATAAGGCATACACTTCTCCTTAACATAACAATGATCTTCAGTTTTGGACCCGTCCGGGAACGTTCTACTTCATGCTCATGCTCCTAATATCTGGGAAATGTATGTATCCTTTTCTTCAGCACAAGTGACCTTGCGCCCGGCTCATGGCGAAACAGTGTATATAAATAGCATGCTCGCAATGTGAGGATTCCTGTTCCTGGTTGCTCTCTGAAACGTGACGCATTCTAGGCTTGACACCCGCCGACACGCCCACTCATTGGGATTTTTCGCGAATCCGACAATCGACCTTTCCATGCCCGAATTTCTACCCGATCCGAGGCGCAGGCAGAATTTAGAGGAGGGGATCAGCATTTCCGTCACCATGGACACTCACCGAGAAACTAGGTACGGAGACCGAAATTTATTACACAGTTTACGTCGCCTAAACTGCGTATAGGGATGGCAAGGCAGTCTTCTGATTGCTTCCATGCGCCTTTATGGCTCCAGTGGTTGCCTTAATGTAATTATTAGTGGTCCAGCGCCACCCGTGGTCCTATGTTTTCTCCTTCATCTAGGGCCCACTGGCATTGCTGTTTCTCGATCTGCTTACATATACGCGTATGGCACGAAGGAGACCCACAGCTTGAACGGATCACCAACGTCAATGGTACGAGAGGTAAGTATGGGGACGAGCGCGTGGGGGGCTGTGCCAGCTTAGTCATGAGTCCCACACTTCGTGCGTAAAGGCATTTCCTCAGGGTGATGTACAAAATTCCGGGGTTTCTAGTTTTCCCCCGGATACAACCTAGCGAGCAAGGTGAAGACGACCATGTCAACTGTCACCGAGCCATTCCAAACGCTCCACCAAAAAAAAAAAAAAAAGGACGTCTCCATCAACGGCTGATATTGTGGGCAGACAAGGAACCTTTGGAAAGTTGTAGATAGGACAGGGGAGGGCCAAATGAGTTTTTTTTTGGCCCCAAATAAGTTCCATGTAGCAGCACCCGGCAGGTCACTGCACGGTAACCTCCCTGGATTTTGCCCCTGTGCATGAGGTATATTTTTCAGGTGTGGACATTCCACGAACCCAATGTTCGGGCACACTTCCCTGACTTTGTGAGCTAATAGACAATTACTCTCACGCGAGCGCGAACAAATGTATTGCAAAATATAAAAATCAAACTCATCGAAGTGAATGCGACTGCATTGTCCCTTACATACGCTCACTTCGTTCGAGAGGAACACGCTCAAATCAATCTACTAGTGTTGTCTCTCATAAGTAGTCCCATCTCCCCTAGAAACAAAAAGAGAATGATCTACCTCCTCTGAACAGCCGTCATGCATTTCTCCATCTCGTCAGGGTCATCTACATGCCTCTCCGTCCCATTCATTCCGAACTTCCAATTCATGTTCACACCTCGACATTCCCGTTCTGCATCACATTTTCCACAAGCTTTTCAGTCAGCTGCTCTTCTTCGACGGGGAACGGCGCCTCAGCGACACCAAACGCCTTCTCGATTCTTCGAAGCGCAAGCTGCGAAGGAGTCAGTGAAGTGAAAGAGATAAAAACAAGGGGACGACGCACCTTCATCACCGGTCGCGGCTGCGCGAACACGAGCCGGAAGCGCGTACGAATGGGGTCTGCCATCAGGTTTGTCGGTTTCTGCGTGCCGCCCATTCCATCGTTAATCTTAGGTAGGGACGGAGGAACGCACGATGAACACGCCGGCTTTGCACAGCGCCGCGACGGCCGCGTCGAGCATCGCGTACGGGTAGGCGGAAGCGTTTTTCTCCGGATCTTCGTCCGACCCCGTGGGGAGAGGGAGGCGCGCGAGGAAGGGCGCAAAATTGATGATGACAAACACGGCTGCGTTTGCGCGGGTGAAGCTGAAAAACAACAACAACATAGAAGACTAGAATTCAGTTAGGGTGCAGCGAATAATACGGCTCAAAAATATCGGGATTGAAAAAGAGGACTGGAGGAGAAAAGGACAATGAGGAAGAAAGCCAACCACTCACTCAAGCCCATGCCAGAAACACCACTCGGCCACGAACTCATATGCATTTGCCAGCATCATTTGATGGTCCTGCAAAAAGCGCTCGACGAAGGGCTTATCGCTCAGTATGCGCGCAAATAAAGCGTCACTCGCGGAGGAGATGGGGTTAGCGATGAGGAGGCCGCGCATGAGGGATAAGAGAGAGGGGTTAGAGGGGGAGATGAGAATGCCGACTGCGCAGGGAATTCAACCTTCAACATTAAATTTATGGGAATGTGCAAACACACGCTTAAGCCCGCTGACGCCGAAGTCTTTTGTTGGTCCTGCCAGAACGTGCACGCGGGCGGGGTCGACACCGAGGGCCTCCAGGTCGTAAGTGAGGATGGAAGCGAAGGGGGCGTTTGGTTCCGGCGGGTAGGCGGAAGTGAAGGTGCAGAGGGCGAAGACTTCGTCGACGATTAGGTGGACGTCGTACTGCCCAAAAATCAGACTCAGCGCGATGAGAGACAGAGGCAGTACCTTCTGCGCAAGGAGTGCGTAACCCTCAATAACATCCCTTGCGACGATCCGTGGGAGAGGGTTGTGCGGGTTCGGAATGAGCATGACCTTGATCTTTACGCCATCACGAAGGCTCTCCAGAATTTTAGCCTCGAGGTACGGGAGGATGCCAGGTCCCAGAGGGTACATGTCGCTTGGAGGGTCCGCGAGAACGAGCACCGCGAGCGAGGGGTGTCTTAGGTCGCGGAGGTAGTCGTCTGTGCATAATCGGAGCCGTAAGTAATAAGTCGGAGGCAGAAGCGAGATGAACCGAACCGTAAAATGGCTACGGTACATTGTATTAATTAGCGGGAGGGCGAAATAAGAAATGGAAGAAGACATGCGGCGCTCATCAGAACACCACCACCCTCGCCCACGAGTGCCCATATCAACTGCGCCACCAGCGCGCCGAGCCCCGGACCGGACACGGAGTTTTCGCCTACGACGCGCAGTACGTTAGGCCCGCAGATCTGTATACGCCGAATGAACCAACGCACACGTGACTTTAATCCGAGGATGGAAGTGCTCGTTGATGTACTCCGGCATGAGGTCCTCGACGGTCGGGAGCCCGGTCTTAATCAGGGTTGGGCGGTTCTTGAGGTGCTGATGCCGAAACACGCCAGTGAGCGGTCTCGCGAAGTGCTGTAAATTTCCCGGGGGCCAAAAGGAATTAATTGTACATCAATACGCGTTGACCGAGGGAAAGGCGAATACAACGTACCTCGAGCACGCGGTCGCTGAGCAGCCAGTTTTCGGCGATCGAGAGGTTGATGGTGCCTTCAGGGAATAATTCAGGGTCGTAAAAGGGCCCGTCTGGAGGAAAGCTGCACGTTTTTTGTCAATAAACCGACCAGAGACATGGATTTGGGCGCAGCGAGGTCATCCGGGGATTTTCTCCCGCAGTGCTATTGCGCATTGCGCCCATCCTCGAGCGGACTAAGCATATTTGAACTGGTCACTCACTACGCATGCGGTGGGGGGAAAGACAAGCGTTTCAACGCGTTAGTGGAGAGGGGCGGTAGGTCAGGCATGCTCGGTCGATAGAGGTATGGAACGATGAGTGCAGGGAGTCGTGCGCGCCGGTCCAAGCTTATAAAACGAGGTGGACGTGTCCTTACCTAACCACGACAATCCTCTGCCGAGGAGAATGCCTTGAGAGACTAGAATAGCCCCCGAAGTTGGTGTCCGCTGAGTCGCGCCGGAAGCTCTGATGCACCTAACTCCTACCTACCTACCTATATTCCCACGGGCATTTCCACGGCCGCATCTCTCCCGCTAACTGGCGCGAGGTTCGCCAGTTTTCGCAGTTTAAGGTTCACCTCCTATCAAGCATGAGGGTAGGCCATAATCTACCACGCTGATGCAGATAGATCCCGGGAAACACTGGGACCATAGCCATGGCCATGAGCAAATTTAATATATTTTCTCGCTATTCTTCCACTCGTTAGCTTCCCGCGCTCCGCCGCAGACGGACTTCATTTGCAGATTCACGACAACATGGCAGCGTCTTTACTTCTCTGTACAGGTCAGTTTAAGATCCATCGTTATCACGCCATAGCAAGACAAAGTTCCCCTGCATAACCAATAAGTGTATAAAAATAATACAATAGATTCGCGTCATTTACGCCCTTGGCACCTCTCCGGAAAACTCGGGTCCTCAAAGCATCCTAGAGTCAGGTGCTATCAGCTTGAACCACATACTTTGCTGAGTTCGTTTGAGCATTGTGTTCTCGAGCTTCAAGCTCTTCTTAATGGGTCTCGGATGAGGTCCGCATGGAGTGCTTCTTGTTACTGCGGCACAGGAGTTGTTCCCATCTGGGGTGTAGGGTACGCAGAATTGCTCCACGTTTGAGAGCTTGTACTACATGGTGCGACCGTTGGTAGAGTTGGCTGATATTTAATTGAATAATACGTCTCGAATGCTGCCGCCGATGGCTTTGAGAATACGCATCAATATGAGAAATGTAAACATACCTGGAGCCAAGAGGGTTTGAAAACCCGAAATATATACAGTAGGTCGGTTTTTTCCCCAGAGGGTCGGGCCTACTCCCCCCCTCCTACGTAAGCGATTTGTAAGCAACACGTGCCATCAATTCCCTTTTCCGGATGCCACCCCACAGAAACCTTGGAAGTAACCTACACTGGCCCCGTATACCGCCATTTCCCCCCTCCACAGGCAGCACACACCCAACCCTTCCCCCCGTGCTCGCTTCCGACACACCGTTTGCTGGTGATTTGTTCGCATTCGGGGAAGGTTGAGCCTCATTCCGTGTGATCCGAGGCTGTGATGCTTCCTGCACTACAGACAAATATCACCACACACATCAGAGATTGATCAGAGACGCCCAAAATGAGCTTTAGGTTGACTTGGACGAAGTTTTCGTGCCTCCACAGCATCCGCAGACCTCTAAAATGGAGTTGCGTAAAAGGGTATAATATTCTTTTTTCGCGGCCAGAGGGGTCCTCCCCCCCCCTACCATATATGGAAATTTCTTATCATTGGACCCTCTTGCCTGGAGCCCTTGCATTTAACGTTCAGAAAACTGTGCTTCCATCCTGAATTCCACGGCTTTGATCAGATCGCCATTGCCTTATAATATCCCCCAACTTGAAGGCGTTCGGTTGGATTTCTCAACGGACCGTTGCGGCTGCGTCCGTTGATTGCCGTTCTGATCCGATTCGAGACCAAGCACGACCAAATGCGTTACACATAGACTCGTGACCAGTCTGCCTATGAGGAGAGGCGAGGGAGACCGGTACAATTCGGAGCAAATGAGCTGGGCCCGGAGTTTGAAATTTTGGGTGGTGCTGATCACACCGATCACCTTGGTCCGAAAGCTAGTTTCTCAATCAAAGTCAAGCCTAGAGCTTATGGAATAAAATTCTGAAGAGACAGAAATCAAGAGACAACTCCTCCAATTAAGTCTTCAACTTTGTCCCAAGGAAAATATTGGCATTTGAGGCCAGGGTGTGGGTCACAAGAAAATCCAAACTCCAGGCTCAGCCCAATTGATTGCCCCGAATTGTACCAGTCTGCCTACGGCAAAGTGCTCGCCACATTTTTTGCCACTCGTAGGCAGACTGGTAACCTCAAAGGAACATTCAACCAGACGTCCTGCCTCAAGGCTAAGGCTCATTTCCATTTTTAAATCTTTTAACGGATAAAACCGTTTCTATTTCCGTTTATTTTATGGACCTGCGTAAATGATAAACGGATAGTAAGCAAACAGTTTAAATGGTTGTGGAGATAAACCCCCTGGCGACTGATTTTCTCCAACATCTGCTGTAATTATGGTGCACAACAAGACCGTTGAACACTTTAACTAACCACAAGATGTTCAACTCTCACCATGGATTCACCTCGGCGAAACTAAAGTCATATGTTCAGGCCCTAAATACCCCCAGCATTGATGTTGGAGATAAATATGAGACTGTGGAAGCGGTGCAAGAATGTTCCCCGACCATACCATTTATAAACAACTTAAACAGGTTTTAAACATATTTTCACCGTTTCCGTTTGGTTTGTGGACTTTCACAAAATGGTTGGAGCCTTACCGAGTTCAGGCCTAGAGACTGGACTCCCAGTGTCCGTGCATGCATACTGACTGAGTACATGAACCAGTAAACTTAGAAGGATGTAAGTAGCTGTCCCGCAAACTCCAGCACGGGGGCCACGAGGAACCGATCTCTGCTCGGTGACAGAGTGGCCGCGGTAGATGACTTCAAGTTGGGAATCTCGGGGTCAAATCATGAGACTGGGTTATATTCTGATGATATGGATACCTCAAGCTGGATTTTGAATGGCTAAAAATTTTGCGAGCATCCTTAGCACGGGTTACTGCTAGTACAGGAATATAGAGAGCCTGTAATGTTCGAAACTCCAAGATTAATTTATCTTCTGCAGTGGTATCATTATGAAAGACACCAGCCGCCGTTTCGGGAGGCATCCGAAACAATCAGCCTAAGGTGCTCCGAACCGGCTTCTTTGCCGCGTTCGGGGCGGTTGCCGTCTATTGTACCGGCGACCCGGCCAAAAATTGAATAGGAAACTAATTCTTCAAAAGCCACTGCTCTGTCTCCTAAGACGATCAGTTTCCGAAAAACTCTTAGCAGGATGAAATCGTGAAATCAAACCCCGATGCTCAAGTTTCGGCGTGCCGGAAAGTCTTGCCGATTGTCGAAGTTCCGGCATCCACTTCCGGGCGCATCAGGAGGGCAACACTCTCCATCCGATATTCCGCCGGTACGAAGGAGGATCCACCTCAAGTCCGGTTTTTAGTAGGTTACATCCACCCTCAAGCCCGAACGAGGAGCCAATGAAGAGAGAGAATAGAGAGTTTGCGCAGAGCCATTGAAGCCATTGAATGGCTTCTGATTTCTCTCGGTGGGGCTCATTTGATTCCGGACTTTAAGGGGCCCAAGAAAGGGCCTTCATAGCTTCAATTTAGTCTACTCAAAGTTGGGGAAATGTGTTGAGTATATCGAGATTTTCTATTTTTGGTAGCCATTCAAACTCGCTAATCTCATTCAATTTTGGCTCTGTTTGCCGTGGGAGAGTTCACAATCTGGCGGGACGCTCTGCATTAGGGCTCATTAGGACCCACTAACTAAAGTTAGTGGGCATTAATATTGTTCCAGGCAGTAAGTTAGCTTTCGGCACATCAAGCCGAAGGCACTGGTACAAGTAAAGTTCAAGTTAGTTTACATCAGTTACTTTTCACGGACTCCTTCAAAAGCATACTTGGCAACCAGTGCGATTGTAGATCTCGGATGAATGATGGCTTTGAACTTTGCATTGGAAAGCTCTGCCATCTAGTGCGGTATCCTCGCCCGGAGGCTGGCTGGAGCCGGTCACTGCTGTCACACTGCCACATGGGCGTCGCTTATAACTGCTCGCCATGACCGTGCCCTGCATCCCCTGCCTTCTGCCCCGATGAAGTACGCTTCCCGCAAGTACATCGATCTCATCCAGACCGCGTCCTCGAAGTGGGCGAGCTGGGATCCGCCGCATCCGATCAAGGCGAGTGCCGCATTGGGCCTCGAGCTGCGTGCCTGACATATCGCAGGTCGGGGACTACGGGACCATTGACCGCGAGACGGGGCGGTTCGATAAAGACGGAAACATCTACGACGATCCCGCGACGAAGGCGCTTGCGGCGCATCACCCGCCTGAGAAGCTTGCCCCGGACGAGCAACTGGTGATAGCATCAGAGACGGCAACGAAGCGCGAGCTCAGCCTCGGGCCGCAAGTGTACGTCCTCCTGCGACTTTTCCTTAAAATGGCTTCTCATGAATCGAGAGACAGGAGCGTCGCGGGGATCGCTGACGCGTCGCTCAAGGGCCACTGGAAGTTCAAGAGCGGGAAAACGGGCGCGCTGCTCGTCATGGCCTCGCCCCGCAGCGCACTGCTTTCCGCGGGCCCTCTGCTCAAACACCTCATAGACGTCCCCGCGCTCCGAGACAAGTACCTCGTCACAGAGACCGTCGCGTGCCACGCGTATAGCATGTACCTCTCGAGCAAATGTGCGTCCGCGTTCTCTCACATGCATGCCAGCTGATTCGATTTGTTTCGAAGCGGACGACACGATCTCGCTCGCCCTCCTCGCGACGGCCCCAGTCATCGCCGCACCACTGGTCTCGGCGGGGGGCGAAGTCGGTGGCGGCTGGTGGCGCGCAACGGGCACAGGCGTGTTCCGCCACGGGTGCGCGCCGCCGGGCACAGAGTGCTTCACGCCGCTATTCAGCCTCCGGCGCGTACGCAAGAAGAGCTACTTCCCATATCGCGGCGCGCCCGAGGAGGATATCGAGGACGAGGATCTGTGCGTGTGATTTGCTCGCTCGGAATTGACTTGCTCATCACTGACGAGCTATGCGATGCAGGTGGGAAGAGGCGGAGAGCCCGTGGAATCCGCTCGACGAGGACGGAGAGGAGGAGCCGGTTGAGGATGCGGTAAGCGCTCGTTCTATTTGTGTTATGTAACGGCCCAAGACTGAGCAGTGAGCAGGTTTTTGATTGATTGGTTTGGCGCGGACGTGGAGAGCGAGGGTTGCTTGTTATATTGAACTGGGACTTTCTTTCTTTCTCCCTAGACTACTAATTACTATGGGTACACAGGGGATGGGACGAAATTAATTCTCGCATTCACTGTCGAGGCGTGGAAAGCTGGACCAAAGAGGACCGTTCGAAGTCCAAATCCTGCTAAACTGTTCGACTCTCACACGCGAAGGGGAGAGCCAGGAAAGGCTTTTCCGCGGAATGGAGAGTGAAAGTCTGCAAATGAGCGCCTTCTAATCAGACTATCTGTACGTATGCTCTTGTCCTGTGCGGCTCAAACGGTAAGTCAATCCAATAACTCTGCGTTAACGTCCATATTGAGCGCAGGGAAGTTAAGACCATATGGAACACCAACGCCTCTTCACATGCATGATTCTCATCCTTGAGATGGCCTCCACCCTGCTGAATTGGGGTGGCAGGTATGTCGGCACAAAAAATAATCAGCAGGATGGGATGAAGAAGGGTTGCGCGGGGTATCCTCGTCAGGCCCACTCGTCCTGAGCCGCCGTCTCGATTTTTGCATCAGGTGGGCGCCGACAACTGACCCCGTTGCACGGTGCATAAACGGTCTTGTGACCTACGGCCAAGACCATCTCTGGTTCTTCTCGTCATCATCTGTGGGTCAGAAGATTTTCGCATTAGCATCCGAGCCGCCGGCGCAACCACGGATTCGCTCCCAACTCGCCTCCTTAATTCCTACGAGGTGTGTTTGCCCTCGATGGCATACATGGATCTTGAATTAGCCACCCATGATTCAGGTCGCCGCTCCTTCGCTCCATTTCGATCTTTACTGAATTGGCGCGCAGACCTGATGATTCGATTCGTGCGTCTCTCATGTGAATACTGCACCTGACAGTGACACTACAATGACCATCTGCGCGGGTGCCTCAGGTTTATAAAGCGCGCCGTGTTTCCGTCTGGGGGTGACGAGTCGTCTACTCGCAAACTTCGCTCCAACATCTCGTTAGTATGCTGATCAAGTTCGCTGCGACCGTGTTGGCCTCTGCGCTGCTGGTCGTAGCTACGCCCGGCCCGCTCGCCGCGTCGATGGAGAAGCGCCAGAGCTTCCCGCGTATGGTACGCACTTGCAGCAGCCTTCTACTTATACTAGCAACGCTGACACCGGCGGCCAGGTGGTAAGTCGCTGCAGGTAATCAATTATGTTCCGCTCACGTCGAGCAACCCCGCAAGTTCTGCCATTTTATGGTGCGTAGCCTGATGGAGGCTGCGTTTTCTAATCACTGAATCCGCACCTGCGCTGCAGATCGGAATTGAGAGCGATCGCACAAGCTCTGCGGATGTGCGTTGCTGCATCTTCCGTTTCTCTTCATTACTCATGGAGCATCTAGTATGATGCAGACATGCAACGCGCAAAAGCGTGCGTCACAACTGAGGTTCTGAAGTTCGCTGCTCACGCGCCGACAACAGTTACGGCATCGACGCGTTCGCTCTCAACATGTACGTCGAGCGCTCTTTTGCTTCACTGTAGTCTCATCGTGCGTTACAGCGTACGTGCTATGATGTCGCTATAAACCCTCTCTGACCTCCCTGTAGGGAGGTTCGTGTTTGCGTTCTCATGGCATGTACAGTTAACGAACGGCGATTCTTCAACTTGCAGTCGATCCATACACGTACGTCTCTCATCCCATGTCTAAGCCTCTTCCTAACGTCTCTGCAGCGATACACAGCGTTTGTAACTTGATCTCTCGGTGCGCGCTTGCTTCTGACTGCGGTCCCAGTCCACTTTGCGTACGATTCGGCGGCCCGCAACGGCATGAAAGGTGCGTGCGCCCGCCCGCGGCCCGGCGCTTCGATGCTGACACCGCCACAGTGTTCATCAGCTACGACTTCAACTGTGCGTCGGCTTTGGAGCGGGGTGTTTAATGGTTAGCCTGACGGACTGTGCGCAGGGTGGAACACTGGCCAAGGCGCGCAGATCGGCTCCCATCTCGCACAATACGCGGGGCTCCCGGCCCAGCTCTTCATCAACAACGCTGTGAGGATCTTAAACCTTACCTGCGGTTAAGGGCTAACGCGTGCCCAAGGCCTTCGTTTCTTCGTTCGCCGGCGACGGCGTCGACGTGAATGCGATGCGCAGCGCCGCCGGACGCGCCATCATGTTTGTTCCCAACTTCCACCCAGGTAATAGTGCTAGTTGCTCCGCTCACCGCAGCGGACTAAAGCGCGTTCCGTTCAGGCCAAGGGAACTTCGCCCTCATCGATGGCGCGCTGAACTGGTCCGTGCCCCTACGTGCAATCCCGCGTACCCGCTGACGTGCGTTTCCTCTGCAGGATGGCATGGGTAAGGTGCTCCACCGCGCGCGCTCTCCGAGGCGCTGACCCTCTTGGCGTAGCCCAACAACGGGAACAACAAGGCGCCGACGGCCGGCGCGAACATCTCCGTCGCGGCCGGCGACGCATCGTACAGCGCCGCGCTCGCCGGGAAGCCGTATCTCGCCCCGGCCAGTCCCTGGTTCAGCACGCACTATGGGCCGGAGGTGCGTGGGCGCTCGTGTCAGACTGAGCGAGATGGCTGTAGCCGCTGTAGGTCTCGTACTCGAAGAACTGGGTCTTCCCTGGCGATTTCTTGTGGTATGTTCATTTTATTGGCTCGCTGCCAGCACATCTTCGCCGGGCTGTTCACGACGACGCTCAACACTGATGTCTCCAGGTTCAACCGCTGGAACGATCTCCTCAAGCTCGGCCCCTCCTTCATCGAAATTGTAACTTGGTTAGCGCGTTGCCATTGTCGTAACCTTGTTGGTACTGATCGGGCCCAGGAATGACTACGGTGAATCGCACTACGTCGGGCCCCTCAGTAGCAAACACCAGGTGCGTGCTGATGGCACTGCGTCTCTGTACAGTCGGAGTTTAATATGTCTCTCAGGATGACGGAGGCTCCAAGTGGGTCAACGACATGTATGCATCTTGTTTGCTGCAGGTTGCTTGTGCGATGCTGACGCCCGCTATCCCTTAGGCCGCACAATGTGAGAAATTACGGCCCTGCGTGCTGAGTATTAGACATCTCATCGCGACATGCAGGCCTGGCTGGACATGGCGAAGCCCTTCATCTCGGCGTACAAGGCGGGCTTGACGTCCCCGAACAGCTTCATCACTCAGGACCAGATCATCTATTGGTGGATAATACCCGCTGCTTCAGAAAACCTGTCTTGGCTAACGAGTCTCATAGGTACCGCCCGACGCTGTCCACTCTCAAGTACGTTTCCAGCAGACCCTCGGCTCGATCCGCTAACCCCCTTCCGCAGCTGCGACGCCACCGACACAACGAGTAACACCCCCGCGAACAATGCTAGCGGCAACTACTTCGAAGGCGTACGCAGTCTCGCTTGGACTTGACGCGGAGATTTTCTTACGTGAATTCCCATCGACTAGCGCCCCAACGGCTGGCAGTCGATGCAGGATGCCATCTTCGTCGTAACGCTGCTCAAGACCGCGGGAACGCTGACCGTCAGCTCCGGAGGCAACACCCAGGTCTTCAACGCTCCCGTCGGTGCCGCGGCGTTCAGCGTACCGATGGCCGTCGGCCAACAGAGCTTCGCGCTCGCGCGCAACGGCGTCAACGTGCTTGCCGCCAACAGTCTCAAGGCCGTGTCTAACGTCTGCCCATGCGGGTACGTCGCCGCCCGGCCTCCGAAGTCGGCACACGTAGCACTAACGGCTTCCAATTTAGCCTCTACAACTTCAACGCGTACACCGGCAGTGTCCCTGAAAACTTCATCGACCAGATGGGCCCGGACGCGTTGGCCAGCCTGGTGGCAGGCCTGCATGTGGCGACTTGCCAGCCGACGCCCTCGCTGCCGACCTCGGCGCCGCCGTACACGGGCCCGGGAGGGACTGCGACGGCTCCCCCGACGAGCAGCTCATCGCCCGTCATCACCCCGCCCCCGGTACGCGCCCTCCCTCTCGCGGCATCCGCAAGTTGCTGACCATTGACCGCACGCAGACGTCCTCGAGCTCTTCGACCATCACCTCCGTTCCGGCGTCCACCACCACCTCAGCGACCACGACGATCGCCGGCTCGTGCACGATCACCGCGTCCGAACAGATCCGCCCGACCAACTGCATGGCGAAGTACGTATATTGTGCGAACCAGAATAAACGCCTGCTGATTCATGTCGCTTTACAGGGGCTGCGTGTGGGCTGGTCCACCTGGCACCGATTCCCCCGACTTCTGCGGTTAATACAGTCGCTAATGACGGTGGGCCTTTGTTGTATATCAATATCTGTACACATCCTTTGAATTCTGTGGGCCATCCTATACGGAACCACGAATTTTTGTATCATTCAACTTCTCCATTTCATCGTAGCCGAATTATCTTTGTCAAAGCGGGATTTATCATTCTCGGCACATTCATGATATAAGTAAGGGAACCTTTCAACCAAAGTCTCCGGCATCAAAGCAGTGTAAATCTCCCCTTCACCGCTTGCCCGAAATTTTCCAGAAATTGTGTTGGTGATTCCCTGGACTTGTGTGTTAACAGTTGATGGTATGCCGTGTATAGTTTTGGCCGGTTGTGGGCGGTGCAAAAACTGCGGCGAGAATGACAAGCCACTCAGATTGAGGATTCGGAGTGACCAAGGCCTGAGAGTGTGTTAAATAGATACAATGCTGTATTTAATTGCGAGACTTCTACACTACGAACTACTATAGATACAGACAGGGAGCGATGCGGGAATGAGACGAGGTGCGATGGAATGAGATGCGATTAAAAGAATGTAAAGATAATGAGTCGTGGGACGGAACGGAAGGAGAGTGAGAATGAACAGATCAAGCCTAGAGGCGGAAAAAGAGTGAGAAACGAGGGCGGCGAGTGGGAAAGAAACAAAACGACTGACAAGAACGACATGAAGGATTACTCGATGCGCTGCTTCTTGCGCGGCGGCTCCTGCACGCGCGCGTGCGCGTCCTGGCACGCGTCGAAGTGCTTCTCTGCATAGACGCGGATGTCGGTGCACACCTGCTCGCACAGCTTGCACTGCACGGGCGGGCGCGGCACCACCATGCGCGTGTCCGCGTGTAGGGCCAAGATGTGGCGCCCGAGGTTCGCCTGCTGGATGGTCTTCGCCTCTTCGGGGCACAGTGGGCAACACACCCGCACCTTCTGACTCGCCTGCTTGGGCTCGCCGACGCGCTTCAGCCAGTGGGCTTCGCGGATGTGCTTCTCGACGCCGGCGCGATCTTGCGGGATCTCGGCGGGGCAGTCGGCGAAGGCGCAGTGGAAGGTGGGTGGCGGGGGTGTGAAGAAGGGGAGCGTGGTGGGGGTGACGGTGTCGACGGCCCAGGTAGGGTGCTGCGTGAGGAGCTTGCGGATGCGGCGCTGCATGTAGGCGCCCGCCTGCGCGTACGAGGTGGGGTCGGGGGCTCTAGGGGGCGGTCAGCGACATGGAAGTGCAAGGAAGGACGGGCGGGACGGACTTGGAATGATCGCAGAGTTTTTTGTGGAGGCTCAGCTCGTTGTCAAGAGCGCTGGAGGAAGGGGTCAGCTGTGTGCAGTGCGTGTCACGAAACAAGCGCGTACTCAGGCCGCTGCAGGAGCGCAACGAATTTAGCATCCGACCTGGAGGAGAGAGGGTCAGATTCACAGTCGCATGAAGGACGTGAGGGACGCACTCGAAGCGATCGTCGTCACAGGGGCGCGGGCTGGAGGAGATAAATGTCAGGATCGAAAAATGAGTGGGAGGAGCGACGTACTGGGAAAGCATGGCCCTGTTCATTGCCCAGTTTGCCGCGAGGACCAGGGCGCCGCCCACGAGCTCGGGGGACTCTGGGGCACCTTCAGGGCGGTCGACGTGGAGGAGCGAAGGGTAGGCCGGCGCAGTAGCTCTGTAGGAGCGTCAGACTTGAGAGGAGGCCGAAGACGGTGGCACACACGGTGGTATGAACTCAAACGCCTTGGAGACCAGCGCTGTGCGTTCCAACTGCGGGAGGTCTGGCGCCACCGGGTCAATGACGGACACACAGAAACTCGCCGTAGCGAGGAGGTGGAGACCCTCAGAGCCGGTGGGAGCCCGGAGGCCTTCAGAGCATGTGGGGACCTCGTGATTCTTGCTCGGCGAGGTGGGGGCGGCGTCCACCGGAGCCTGTCCGTGACCGGACTCGTAAACCTCGTCGTCGGAGTCGGAGTGGGTGCACAGGGCGGGGAGTTGGTGCGGGGAGACCTTCGGATCGGCGGAGGGCCTTTCGAAGATCTCGCTGACAGTGGAATCGGAGCCGCGCCGCCTGAGGCAGTCGGGAGTGTAGGGATAGTCATCAGGGTCGTAGGCTTGAGACCGCGGGGTGAACTGCGTGGGCCGGACCTCACAGTGGCACCCGGAGCCATCGCGAGGGCTTTGGCCGGCGCAGAACGTCGGAGCGCGGTCCAGGTGGTTTGCTGGGGACCACGCGTATTCTGACCTGGAGCTACATATAAGTCATGGCCACCAAACCCGAAAATGAAACGTACAGTGTACGGCAGACAGCCACGTCCTCGGCCTTGGGGTGGGGAACCATGGGCGTAATCTTCCCGCCAGGGGAACTGCGGAGCGCACGGCATGAGCGTCGGGTGGCATAGAGAGAGAGACGGGTCACGTACGTATCGTTAATAAGGCCTGAAATGGACATTGGACTTTGGGGAGAGACTGAGGCGTGATCTTGCGTAAAATAAACAACGGGCGACAAGGATGTGCGCGGAAGAAGGAAATAAGCACGGGGACCGGGACTGGAGCTCGTGCAGGCGCTTGGGTCCTTTTATACCACCCTCCGCTGCTCTTAACGGCATTGTTCTTTTGCCATTGAAGAGGCCACATCAGAACCCAATTAGGCAATTGAGGAATGCCATCCAATAGAATCCAGGGTCCGCCGCTTTGGGGTCGGCAAAAGAGAACCGCCTTGAGGACGCCGAGTGAACTCCTGATCGGGATCTTCTTTGTTTCGTCAGTGTCCCCCACATTGTCCGCTGCAAGTGACAAAGGTACCAAAGCGGAACTTGAAGAGAATGAGTCGCCGCAAATCAGGCACCGGACACAACACTTTGGCCCGGCGGCGTCAAATGATCGCTTCCTCAAAAGTAGTTGGCTACCGCGAGTTCGATCGCAGGACAGAGACTCAGTGGTGAACTTGAGGATGCTAAGGCACAGATCGATATATGCAAGGATATATGCACCTGCTGAGAGAGTTTCCGCCGACTTTCTAGAGACTTGGAGAGGATAGTGGGGATTTTATGGAGGTAGAGAGGGGTAGTTGTTACCCGAAACAACACCTCTGAGGCAGGCAAAATACCAACTTACGCCGACAATGCGTAAGCGCTAGATGAGCGCCTATCGCAAATTGATCGCAAACGTGACGTGCTCGTCGTGACACGTGGCTTTGCGGCTTTCTTCCGGCCAACTCATCCTACAAGCATCCCACACACGCCTCGCTCCCACTAATACTGGTATCCATACGCCCTCGGCATCTGCAGGCCTGAATCGGACGTGCGTGACAAGTTCAAAAAGTACTGATACGAAGAACCACAAAAAGTTCAAGATGCCCTCTGATCCGCCGCCCGACGACTACACCGTGTCCGATCGTGCCCTTCTCCCCATAGTCGAATTTGTGGGTCACAACCGGGGTCAAATAGATCAGATCTCTTTGACCATTCACTATTGGGACGGACAAGGACTCCAACACGAACCTTCGTGAAGCCTTCTAATATTATTCCTCTTTCCGACGTGGTCATTAGCAAAATATTTTTCTGTTGATGGGAAGCTTGATGACGACGACCTGCTAGCCCCGCCGGACGACGTTAATGAATCTCTTGACCACCCGCTGAGCCATGCAATGACGAAGGACGTATTCACTGCTGCCGTGTGCCGACCGGGCAGTCCTTTCGGGATCCTTTGGGACGGGTTCTACAAGGCACTCGACAAGTACCTGTTGGCCACCCGCTACGAGTCATGGGCTGAGATGTTGCGGCCTAAGGTGTTGAAGCGACGCCTACCCGAATTTCAGGCTTGGATTCCTGATTCCTGATTCAAGAGGCGCACGCCGCGGCAGAAAACAAGACATTAAATATTTGTGATGCATCGTGGTTGCAAGTACTTAAATTGGTTATTTTTCAGGTGCATATACTCCTCGAATGTGTGCCTTGATTACGTTGTCCTCAAGAATGTTTCTGTCTCGACAAATTTGTGTCTGTATTTGGAGCCCATATTCCGGGCTTTGCGCATCACTCCAAATTCGAACCCTACAGTCTCCAATATTTAGAACCTTCGATTTCCAGAATTATTCCTATCTTTCAAATCACCGTTCGAATCGCAGTGGACGTCTTCTCACTCAAATGCCGCTCGTTCACCACCATCGGTGTGTTGAAGCCCCTTTTTATGCGCATACCCCGGAATAAAATAACTGCAATCGTGCCCGGCCCGTGTGCGGCCCTCAATGAGCCTGTGCGACGTCGATGCTTGCTTGGATAGAAAGCCATCTCGCTGCCATACGACGTATGATTAATGGTCATGATCTGAAACCCGCCCTTGATCCACTTACTCTGAAATGAAATCCCCGCAGGCAGTCTTATTATAACTTCCCTCGCACCTGGCTCCATGCCGACACTCCCTGTAACCTCTCATAATTTCAGGCGGTGGGGTTTGTGGGAGTTTGCGCGGTTGAAATTAAAGAGGCATCCAGCTGTCGCAACCAAGTGTCATTGACTTTCGACCCTGGCTCCCATGCCGAGAACGTTCCTGTCAGCCTGCAGGGCAATTTCCCGCCCTTGGCTTTACCTGACAGTCGGTTGCCGCAGACAATTCGGACTCAGGGTCGGGACCGAGGTAAATGTATTGTGAGGGCCGATCTATATTTCTTGCCCAAATGTTACGAGTAGGCCAAGCCAACCATGTTTAGTTGCATTCTGTGGTACTACGATTAGCTTGTGAGCGCAATTAGTGCTGCCCCGCCCGGGGCCGCTCCCGTGCATCAGGTCAGATTCAGATCGCTCAAGGGGTGGGTCGCGTTATCTCTGTAACACGGCCTATTTACATCCATCTCCGCGGACTTGAGATAAAGATGGAAGAAAAAAATATGACTGATTACTATCCTCCAATCTTGTGGCTGAAAGCATTCAAAGTAACGCTTATTTACCTACGATCAACATGAGAATGTCCGTCGTACAGGCAGATCCAGGACGGTCTTCTTCGCGGCGCCGTCGGGGAAACTGCCACTTGATTCCCAGTGACGTTCACCTCTCTGGTGCGAGACAAGCTGCGTTCTGCTCGGAATGGAATATGATCTCACAAGTCGGTGCGTACAAGCTTCAGCATTTCTGTAAGCAACACAGTCCATCCGTCTATTATTAATTACTCCCGGAACCAACCCGGAACACTTCCACTCCTCCTTGATCCACCCTGTCTGAAACACGTCGACAGCAGGCGCGTCGCGGGAGGAACCGCGGTGCGTGTCTAAATCGAACTCTAAATTAAGTATCCAACGTCCGATAGCCTAAGATACTCTCCACCGTAGTCCCATGTCGCAAGTTGCGCGCCTATGCGCGCCACGCTCCCCGCTGCCCCCCGCGGCGAGTGGAATACGCGACTGATTGTCCAGAGCTGTCCAGGCGCCAGGCACAAGCGGTTGTATTTCCGATTCACGGACTTCCAACCGTATACGCCGGGACCTGACTACACCACGCTTCCTTCCGTTAACATTGCACCCGCTCACATCCTCGAGGCTCGAGGCTCGGATAGTATCTCCATCCCTGATGTCCCGCGAAGCTCCTCCCATCTCCGCGGGCCGATCATAGAGATTTCAAACCGGATATTTGACAAGCACCCGTAGCCGTGATTGCGAGGACAATTACGATACGCGGGGATCAGGGAGATGCGCCCTAAAATGGGATCAGCGATCGATTGGCGGGGCAGGGGGCGGGCGACGAGCGTCGGGGGAGGGTCGGTAGGATTAGAGACACAATACGCACCTAGGTAGGATTCGAAGCGCATGTAGGTAAGACTAGAACCCCACCGCTGGTTGTGCCCACCGCGTGCTCCAACTCGTCCCAAATGCACGCCTCCGAGTCAGAATGCGCCTCGCGGATCTGGAACGGCTCGCGGTGGCGGAAGAACACGACGCGCGGGTCCTCGACGCGCGCCATCACCGCTGCGATGCTGGGCGCCTCTGCTGGTTGGTCGACGCGGAGGGCGCAGACGCGCACACGGGCGCAGGGGCGTAGGATCGTGCCGACCGCCTCTACGATCTGCGCGATTTCTTCTGGAGCCAGCGCTCGCGCACCGAAGGTGAAGTCGAGGGAGAGGTGCGTCAGCGCAGGGAGGAAGAACGCGGGCCAGGCCGCCCAGTCCTCCCAGGTGTTCACGACGGTGAGGTGCGTCACGCGGCTGAAGAACGGGAGCGCGAAGTGCGGGTCGGGCGCCTGTAGGACACCGTGCCACGCCGAAAGTCGTCGTGGGCGCAGGAAGGGCATGAAGTGCGACAGGGGGACGTTGGGCAAGCCGGCGTGCGGTGCGGGGAGGAACCAGGTGGTGAGGTTCTCGATCCCGGGGCAGGCGGAAGTGATGCGGACGATGTGGTCCACGGGCATGTCGAAGAGGATGCATAGAGACTTGACGTGCGTCGCGAAGAAGGCGGGGGATTTTGTAGGCGACTTCTCGATCGTCCGCAGGAAATTGTTACTCGTTCGCTGGCGGCATATGCGCACGGTGTTGTATAGGAGGATCTCAATCCTGGTGAAGTATCGGTGGCTTCATTCGCGATATTGCTGGAAGAGAAGAGGAACTGACCAGCTTTCTACTAGGCGGGAGACGCGCACGAGATTCACGGCCGTCCGCCTATCTTCCCCGGCGGCGAGCTCGAAAATTATGCGCAGAATGTCGGGGACGAGGACCGCATTTGCGGGCATTCATGAAGATCGGTGCAAAGCCAAGAGGTTCCAGCTCGCCTTTTTTAAGTTTTGTCGGATCTCGATAAAACATTTATTCCAGCTGACTGATCAAGTCCGCGGACATTCGAGGCAGATGAAATTAGGTCAGGTCATGCGCTGTACGGAGATAACAGAAAGCACACCTTGGCGATATGTATCGCCCGCTGCGCGATACCAGCGGAATACGCCCGCAGACGATGGGGCCTAAGGGGAAGCGCCAGGCGAAACGGCTCGGTCGGCGTACATTTATGCGCGATCTGACAATCTATCACAAGAACCGACTTGAAATAAGAACCAACCACCGAATAGCGGCCCGAATTTGCGAAACATGTGCTTCAATGGGGTGGCGGCTATCAGACATTGAACGTGCCCGGCGTGCGTCCGGTTCCTCGGGGTGCCTTCGCGCGGTTTAATCATCTGGTGGCGCGGAAAAGATCGGCTTCGATTCACGGATTTTCTCATGTCTTTGACGCCGGCATTTCATTGTGGAACACACACAGACACGCGCGTGTGTGGGCCGCAATTTATTTTCGGGGCGATAGCGCTCCCCTCCCTGGAACACATGTACAGTCCGTTCGTCGTAGCTCCTCATTGTCGATATTTCGCGCAGGGTTTGAATGGCATCAGTCCTGCGTAGGGGAGGAGAACGACCAGTAATTTAGAACTCACTTTGGATGAGGGTCATGACATCGAGGGGTATTAGCGTCGGGTGATGACATTAGAAAGAGTAAGGTTTTCAGTACGATCAGCAAGTTCGTCATGACAATAGAGTCACTGTGGAAGAAGCTCTGATCGAGACCAGTGCCCCCAATCCCGAAACTTCTCCTTTGCGACACATAGGAGTACTTCAGAAAATGAAGGGTCGCCTTTCGAGTCTTAAGAAAGACGGCTCCACCAGATCGCAGATATAAAACGCGCCAACGACGAATCATATCGTTGGACGGTTCGCCACCGCTGTACGGTGCTGAGAATACGAAACAGAGATGGCAGCGTAGAGTAGAGACGAGGAGGAAGGGAGGGGAAAGCCAACCTCGGACGTGATGGTGGGAGGAAGCAAAGCAGGGTTTCGAACTCCGACCTCTCGGGTCGAAGCGGCCACTGAGCTCCGCTTGATGGCTGGGTTTGAACAAATTTGATCGCGACTCGTGCTCCATTCTTTGTTCTTGACTACAATAATGCCTAACCTCGTCCTCATCAATTTCGACAAACCAAGCCTATGGACGATGGCTATGGGTGGAAGGTGAGTGCCTTGACGCATCTGAATCTCTGACACTGACCAGTGGCACAGATGAGAGAGTACCTGATCAACGACCTGCCTCTCGACCTCATCTGGCTCTTCACAGTCCCGGTAGATGGTCAGCCCGCGCCCGCGCCACCCGCCATAAAGTCAAGCCCCGCCCACGTCCCCGTGGGCCACTGGGCGGGCGACCGCGTGCTCATCGCGGAATACGAAGCGGGCCTCACCCCCGGGGCCCGAGCACATCCTCCCACCGGCCCTAATCGCGGAGTACCCCACCGCCGAGCCCACTGACAGCCTCATCGAGTTTGCGGACGAGCACTTCACACATGTGTGCCTCCCGGGCTACAGGGAGGCGGCGGGCTACCACTGGGAGGGCGCAAACGATACGCTCTTCCCGGCCGACCGCGTGTGGGTCGTACGCAATCTTACGAAGGGCTGGTAGGCCCGTGCGGACGCGCTCCTCGAGCCCGAGGATCGGCGTGGGCCCACTCTCGCCGACCGCCACGGCTCTGGGCTGGGGGATCTCATCTGGGCGGACATCGGCGGGGGTTCGCGAAACACACAGATGCAGGGCGGCGGAATGGGTGACAGGTTTGACATACAACCGCTTTCGGCGGTAGAGGAGCCTACATCCGGGATAGAGTGGGTTGATTTGAGTGAGAAAGCCAAACGCTGCCTCCAGCAGCTAGAAATGGAGCTGGACATCTGTGAGGAACGTTATTAGATCTAACGTGTATTGGCAAAGTCTATTCATTCTGCGAACCAGGAACTTGAAATCCCAAGTGCAAAGTAGGCTATGGAGCCTCGGAACTGCCTCGAATCTCTCTCTTCTGAGTCCGGTGCTCGGGGCGTAAGATTACTCTTTGCCGAGGTCCAAATTGAATGCGTGAAAATTTAAAAAGGACCCAACGAGAATCAGAAAAAAAGAACAGAAAGAATACTACGCCCGAACAAGGAGCTTCGGCGTGCTCTGGTAACATTTTCGCGTTTTACACGGTGCGGATGATGCGTTTGGCCTCCACGATGCGTTTCGTCATGAGGTCTTATAGTGAAGCCCCGCTGAGTCCGTAAGCTAAGAGTGAAAACCGTGCGACGTCTGTAAAAGTTATCAGCCCGCAATTTGGAGT
>JARJLE010000401.1:0-46328 GCA_029289555.1 Mycena latifolia | reverse complement strand
TCTAGCCGATCTCTACAGGGCTCTACGCGAGCTATGGCTCTACGGTTCTATGGCTCTAGCGATCTACTGGCCTCTAAATAAAGGGGGGTTGCTACGGCTCTATAGGCCGCTTTCAAATATCGAACGTGCATTTCACTCCCTCACCGCGATTTCTGCTTTGGTGACCGCTGCGGTTATTCCTATCGATGCGTCAGCCGAAGTATGGCCGTATCTTGGAGCTGGCTTGACTTCTTCCACACTTATTGGGATTATTTGCCCGTGGCAAAACTCGTTGGACAAGATGAGCCTGTACTGTACCTGTATGTATTGAAGCAACGGTCACGTTCACGATGGGTCCCGTTGCGTTGCATTTTTTTCGCGGGGTCACGGTCACGATGAAGGCCGTTGCCTCAAAATCGTGACATATATTCGGGGAAAAAGGAATATTTCTAGGCCAAGATCCATGCTCCAGGTGCATTCTGACCCTGTACCCAAGGATTTATACTGGAAAGTCAATGAACACTGACTTTTCACAGCAGAAACGTGCGAAACAAAATGCCTACTGTTGCTATTTTTTGCAACAGTCACGGTCCCGGTGCCTACCGTTGCCTCAGAAAGAAGCAACGGAATTGTCACGGTTCTTCCGGCGTTGCTTCAATACATACAGGTACAGTATCATCCACTCTGAATCTTTCAAAAGATCTTGGTACATGGAGCACCATGTGCTCGACACCTGGCGTCCGCCGTATGCTTGCCCTCGCTTGGAAATCGATGCTTCATAATGATACCCTATTCACCACCCCGGATCACTGGACGTCGCAATCGATAAACTTTCCATCCTCACTCATCGCATCGCTGACGAGGCAAATTTCGACGAAATTGTGGACGCGCTTGGTGGCAGTGTCCAAGATCTAGCTTCGACAGTGATCCAGCATTTTGACCGCGCCTGTTGCAGTCCGAGGTGCCCGGAATGGCACAGCTTGTACGCTCTTGCATCGATTTCTAAGGGGCTCTAGTCGCCCCGCGTTTGCGCTTGGCAGATAGCCCTTCGATCCGCTGGCTTTATTCCTGTGCTCATCAGAACTGTCTGCGTCCTACATGACAATGCCGTTGGAGGAGTCAAAATCTGCTTATTTTACCTCTTATCAACGATCCAACACCCTCCCGGATACCCCCCATATCACGCAGGGCCTAGGATCCGACCTGCTACGCGTCATCATCAAGGTGGGGTCTACGACGAGAGTGGCGGACGAAAAGCCGGTGACACATTACGACTCTCCACCATGATCATAGAATTTCTGACGATCATTCTACCCCGCGCTTCCGTGCATTATGCCGTCGTCTCTCAGCTCAAGAAAATGTTCCCCGAGGCCGTTGTTTTGCGGTCAAATCAGCTTCGACAGGTCTGCATTCTCGCGGGAATGGCATAATTTTTCCGTCTTGGTCAAAGCTCGCCTCGAGCTTCTGGATGCTTTCGAAAGGTACAGGCGGTCCTTCCGTGCATGTGATATTTTCGGTGTGAGTGCCTCGTGACTATTATTATTGCGATACGTCCTGATCCAACCAGTGGTAAAAATCGACGCGAAGGATAACTTCAAGTGCTGTGCGGCGTGTCAGAGCATCAACTACTGTTCCAAAGAATGTCAGTCGATCGATTGGTATGCTGGCCATAGAGATGAGTGCCAAGAATTTCGATCCCTCAGACTTGGTTCATTCGATTTTTTGTTCTCGCTGTCTGGGTTTTCATTCACTGAACGCAACACAGAATATCCCCAGACCACTTTCTACTCGGGGGAAAATCTTTCTTGCGCGCACTGCTCGACCACGATTATCTCCGGCCGACCCTGGCGAACCCCTTGTGACAGTGTTTATATATGGCACCAGTCACCCCGGACCTAATGGTGTTGCGATCGACGTTATGCCGAGAAGCACTATGGAGAAGTACGAGTGGCCCGAGGGCCGCGCAGCTGCCGCACGTATCGTCTCATCTAGCCCGGAGCGGCGGGCGCATGCAGGTGCACTTTGCGTTATCTATGAGGGAAGTGTATCTCGCCCATACTTCCTCCCCTTGCGCACCTCGACAGCGAAATTGCATGATGGGCTACTACATGGCGTGCGGATGGTACCGCTGGGAGGGACAGTTGAGAACGTATCTCCATTTATCGAAATGGTTTTGGAGTCGGTGATCGCAGAGGTGCGGAAGGACCTGATTATCCATTAGTGCTTATTTGCTTGTTAAATGGACTATACTGTACTTTTACTGTACACCCTTGAAATTCTCCGTATTCGTCTTGCAAGTGAGGATGTATATTGATTCCATCTGAGAATTGGACTGCCGGCTATGTGGTTGCAAATTCACAGAGTCCATTTGCTCGGGAGGATACATATACATGGACAGCAGGTAGTCAAGGCGGTCTGGATTAAGATGTCTTGGAAAGCGGAGGCTGCCTTTCAAAGCACAGGATGATCGACGCGCGCCTCTGGTCCCTCCCTTCTGTTATAGCCACCCCGTCCGCGTGCCTCTGGATCCTCCTTCGGTTATAAGCACCGCGCCCACGCGCCTCGAGATCGTCCCTTATGTTGTAGCCACCGCGCCCACGCGCCTCAAGATCGTCCCTTTTGTTGTAACCACCGCGCCCGCGCGCCTCGAGATCGTCCCTTATGTTGTAGCCACCGCGCCCGCGCGCCTCGAGATCGTCCCTTATGTTGTAGCCACCGCGCCCCCGCGCCTCGAGATCGTCCCTTTTGTTGTAACCACCGCGCCCACGCGCCTCGAGATCGTCCCTTATGTTGTAGCCACCGCGCCCCCGCGCCTCGAGATCGTCCCTTTTGTTGTAACCACCGCGCCCGCGTGCCTCTGGATGGACCGCTCTGTTGTAAGCGCCGCGCCCGCGCGACTCAAGGTCCTCCTCTCTGTTATATCCAGCGCGACCCGCTGGAACGACTCGATCAACGATGAAACTAGGAATAAAGAGATGACATACGCGCTGGGGCTGCTGCGGCGATGACCGCGAGAGCGAGGAAAACGACAGAAAATGTGAATTTCATGTTCACTTCGAATGGATGCAGGCTCCCTACCCCTCTCTCCCTTTTATGCGTCCAGAGGTTGTCTACACCCGATTTGTACTTGGATTGGTCTGTTGAACTACGCTGATGCCATAGCGAACACTGGACTGCCGTCTGACGTCTGTATGTATTGTGGAGTACTCATGCTCAACGACGGACGTCCATCACATCTTCTCGGGTCCTTTGCCAAATACCCTATTGAATTAGCAGCATCATTCTCATGACCGGGACCATACATCGTCCAGCGCCCAGCCCTATTTGTTCGTTGCGCGCACTTGATTAGAATCTCAACAGTAACCCGTGCTATGCAACGGGGAAATAACTCCCAAAAACTGCGAATGACTGCAAGACTATTTATTTTTGCTGTCGGTTACAGTACTAGTAGCATTCAGTCAGTAATCCAAGTATCTTACTCTCATGTCATTCTTGCTCCGCGGACGAGGAGCCAATCGCAGCCACTCGTTGTCAATCTGCGATTGCCCTTTCTACGGAACATAGAAGGGAACATAGAAAGACATAAGTCACTTAATCGATATATGGACCAGGGACCTATGCAATGCGACTGGATATGACTATCATAAACTTCAGTATTCATACACAAGAATATGCATACATGTGCACCCGAGAATGCCTTGGAATACTGGACAATGATTTACTGCGGGAAAAGTAAAAGCTCACACTGAAAGTCCCACTGACGAGTAACTGCATCGGAAAGTTCGTAGGTACTATTATTGATAGAGAGTTTTATATCTACGCGGAGATTTCTGGAAACGTGGACATTAGACAGGATGTGCACGAGCCGCATGCGGCTTTTGACACTTGTGCAAAGCCGCAGCGGCTTTCCTGTCTATTTTGAGTCAAGCACCACCAGTGCACCTCCGAGCTTCTATTTGATGCCTGACACACTTAAATATTCAATAGTGTGGAAAAACTTCTGCCAACAGAGCTCGCGAAACCCGTTTTTTTAACGGCATCGTTCAAGCCGCTGAATTGTAGGCTGCTCTAACACACCGTTGGTGCTCAGCCCGGACAGTCTCAGGATATAACCATCTACTATACATTTGTTTTACATGTATACTGAGATGTATGTTGTTGAGGCCCAAAATACTCTGTTCTCCCTGCGGCTTGCACAATGACCAAAAGCCGCATGAAGCCGCATGCGGCCCATGCGGCTTTTGCACATCCTGTCTATTATCAGGACCAATCATGGTAGCAGATGGACCACACGGACATCATAGCAACGGGAAGACAGAACTATGTCGATGCAAGGATGAGTCAGATGGGTTCATGTTGTTTCCTCCTCCGTCAAGAGAATTCAATTGGAGTTCAAGATATTTTTCTCAAGGTAAGAAGATGCCGGTCTATAGGAGACAGGAGCCGGGCGACGACGGTGCATCCATTGCAACGCACCTAGGCTGTGCCTCAATCGAATTTGGAGGCGCTCTTATGATCGCCTACATCATAATTAATCAACCAACGCAGAGACGAATCGGTTGCAATAAACTTCTGCCTTCAGATGTGTTTTAATTCCCTGGATCACTGGCGCGCAATCAATCAAGCGAGGCTGTTGACTGCGGATACAGAACCCAGTGTGCCAAAGGTTCCGACTTTCCTATATTCATTGTCATTGCCGTCGTTGTGGGATCATAATGAGTGAACAATTAAAACCCTGCCAACCTGGGATCTCTTCCCGTTGATGAAACCAATGCACCGCTCCCTCGGGCTACGACCCAAGGCCCAATGGGTCTGAATTTGTACAATAGGTCTGGATTTCCCATTTTTCTCTTTCATTCCTTCCTCGTTTCCCCCGGAGTTTTTCAGGATAGTTACATGTACTAGTCAACTACAAGTGTACAAAATAACTAAGGGATACGGGAAGAGGGAGGTATTGAGAATGAGTCGCCGGACCATCAAAGTCAGTGAAGTTAAGAAAGTCATCGGTCTCCTGGCCTTGCAGCTCACCTTAGACCTCCGGGAAAATTTGAGAGGCTTTTATATTGTATTGAAAGCCTTATGCCTATCCAGATTATTTTGACGGGACATCGTTGTGGTGCTTGAAGGGGAGGGTTAAAACCGTGGGTCGGATCTACGGCATTGAAGGCACAGATGTATGCCGCTAATCCCAGTTGATCCGTTGAGTGCACGGCCGTCACCGGCACAAGTATCAGTAGCACTGAAGTCCTCGATAAATATGCTTCCCAGTCTATATCACTCATGCATGCTCGGTTTTTGGTCTGTTTAACTTTAATGTTGAAATAGGCCTGTCACGCGTCGCCTTGCCTTCCCCCTCTCCGTCGTATTACTGCGGACCGCCCCGATCGGCTTATATGGTCTTGTTCTCGTTACATTACGCTAGTTATATCCCCCCACGCATCTGTACCCCCGTACCTCTTCTGCGTTATATATCCTTGCTCAGCACGACTCCCCGTGTGACTTCCTAACCTTCTTATATTTAAGCATGAACTTCTAGGCGCACAGTGAAGTAAAATCTTCGCCTAATTTCACTCCCCGTATTCTGTTTGTGCCCCGCCGCTTGCCGGCCATTCACCATCATGCACAAATTACACCACAATCGGACGTATCACGTGCTCGGGTCACGCGTTAAATATCGCCATATCAAGTAATTTTCAGTTTCCTTTTCGAGAGACAAAAGCGGTGAGGTAGACTAAATCCAGGCATTTGAAGCTCAGAACAACGGTAGGGTTACGGCACGGAGATGAGCCGTTGCTTGCCGTTGTGAAATTTTTACTAAAAGCTTCTGGAAGATACTTAGAGAATTCCATGTGTGCCACTGGTAGTGTGAAGCCGTATTTCTCGCAGACAATTTATAGTGGTCATCTGAAGGTAGATAGTCTGTCTCGGTAACCCAGACATTCGGTGTGATCCTTATCTTATCACGGACTGATCCGGCGGAGTTTGAATAAATGATAAGAAAAGTTGGGGCCGGATCACACCTAGAACGTCTGGGGCATTTGGTATAGCAACACCCCCATCGAGTCACACCCCATCCCTGTCGTCCCGTCCGCGCGATTCTGCGCCAATAGCTGTTCACACCACTTCTCTAACATCCTCAGATGAGTGTCCAATTTTCCCCGATTTTTTTTGCTTGTTTCTGGGCTGCCTGGCGACGTTCAAAGTGGGGATGTTTTTGGCGGGGGTTAATGGCGATTCAAGCCCCAAGCACCTCAGCAGCGCAGGAAAAAATCTAAATGGCTGCGGGTACATAGTTGGAAGATTTGTACATGTATTTACGACTATTCAGACGTCCTCCGGCTGCATAGTCCACGGTATTGAGGAGGATGTGACATTGTTTGCGTGACCCGATGGGGGGTATCACGCTACCAAATGCCCCAGACGTTCCAGTGTGATCTCGGGCCATCTTTCTCTTATCATTTATTTAAACTCCGCCGGATCAGTCCGAGATAAGATAAGTCACACTGGAACGTCTGGGTTACCGAGACAGGTAGATAGTAAAGCTGTAAATTATGAGGGAACCTAATGTTGATGTATCCTTCAAGGCCTCTCCCGGGCCCAAAAACAGGCCGGTTTAAGGGTTCATCTCGAATAGTTTCCCCGGCCCGAGGGTCCCGGAGGCTACGATGCTCCAATTTGGATCAGTATAATACTAGGGCGCGAAGACGGCAAGCATCAGACGATGTTGGGTCCGGCTCTTGGGTGCATGAGGGTACACCGCCAAAGTGCTGGCACGTTGCCCACAGCTGATGCGGTCACGCGGCAGACACCTGTCGCGAAACCTGAGTCCAGGTGGCAATCGGCTGGCGGCCAGCTGCACATGGCAGATTTGGGGGCAGCTTCCCTCCACCTACCCTCCTATGTATCGGCCAGGTTGCAGAATAATCTGGCTCCATGAGGCACTAATATTATTAATAAAGCACTCTAATCCGAATAATTGCCGTCTGAACCGTTATATTCATCAGCCATATCCTCTGACGAACTATCACCATTTTTGACGGGTATGGAAACCACTCGCTCGAGGCATCGGCTTTGCTGCCACCTTGAATTTCCTCTGGTTCTGGCTCACCAAGATCCGGGCCAGAAGTCCATGAGTAAAAGAATCGAAAAAAGGCAGCGCATTGTGGTGGTTTAATGAACAGAGCCAACGCGAAAAAGCGCGAGTCGGGCACGTGAGCGTGGCAGCACATCATGTGATCCAAACCGAACCATCGCGCACTTGCCAGTGGACCACCACCGCAAGATAAAGCTCACCGATATTGCGCATGACATTGGCGAGGAAGTCATCCTCGTCATCCTCCCGCAGCATCAAGGGTCCTACCTCTTCATCCTCGGGTCCGAACCCCAACTTCCTGGCCGTCGCATTGGGATTCCACAAGCCAAAAGACTCCCCCTCTTGACGCAACTGCCTGTGCCATGCATCCGGATCTTCGAAGTCGAATCCAGTGGAGAAGTCGGCTCCATTCTCTGCGTAGTCCGCCCACATCTTAGCCTCCGCTTCCGACATCACGTTTGCAGCACTCGCAACGGGCCCGTCGAATTGCGGTGGCGCGATCTGGATATCTCGGAGCTCGGTGGTCGCAGAGTTGGCCCCTCTCTCCTTCTGGAGATTCTCCAGTCTGTTGGCGCGATCTTCAGCAAGCCCCACAGCCAGCAAGTGTGGCCCAGAAGTCAAATGTCGAGCGGCACTTTTGACCACAATCCAAGTTTGTCATTCCACAGGAACTCCAAATGCGCAGACTCTGCATTGCAATTTGGTGCGATCTTCATTGTATCTGAAGTCTACAGCAAATTGGCTTCAAGACCTCCCTATGCATTCAAAATATTACCTGCTTCACGAATATGTCCACTCCCTTTCGGCGGCATCGGTCAAGAGCAAGATTAAGCTTTGTTGGGGCCTCCATCGGTTACTAGGTTGTGAAGAGCCGACGCTCAGTTATGTCGCATTTGAGTCTATTCGACTGGTCGCATCTGGGCCCACCCTGGAGACTACCGCACCCGACTTCCCAAACAGGAAAGCGAGAAACTTAAAAGACAGCTCAAGTGACCGTCACCTCCTCAACTCCAATGTCCTCTCGCGCAAGCTCTGCCCCCATTGACGACGACGATGATCTCCGTGGCATGCTGGATGCCATGGGCCAAGAATCCCCTGCTCGAGGGCCCACAAAACGCAGCCATGGAGCGATGCTGGTGATGACGATGACACCTCGGACAAGGACCAGCCGGCCGCCCCTGCTCCTCCTTTAGCGCTCGGACACCAAAACATTGTCATGGCAGCAAAGCGCTATACCGTCAAGAAACGGCTCCACCCCGAGCAAGCCACCGAAGTCGACGTCTTCTGAGTGTGCGTTCTTTGCTTCGTCTACATTTGGTGTTCTGACTTACTACAAGGAGCCCCCTTCGCTCGGGATGCCAAAGTCTTCACCAACCTCTTGGCTCTCGGGAACCAGATGAGCAAATCATTGCAGCCACTCCTGTGTTTGAAGTCCTCTCCGGATCTTAAGGTACGCTGTCAGTTTTTGCCCGACATTCCACATAGTTATCTATACCCACAGAAAAACATCAACAACTACGCCCCTGCTGTGCTCCTATCGAGCAAGCGAATATCTACAAGGGAGAGTTGCTCTCACCCCGACGTGCAGTACTGTATATGCCATCTCCTTGTTAGGCTATCATCAAAAAACACCGCTTCGGCATCCCTGCGAATACCGAGAACATCCCGGCTGACTGGGCAAAAGTCGTAGCGGTCGTCGAAGATGCCCTCACCCAGAAGCGGTCGAAGATCAAGAAGGCAGTGCGTTATTTTTTCTCTCATTTCTATCTTGTTTTCCAGTACTTCCCTAGATCGGGCGGAGCCTCAGGATCAACAGCAAGGATAAAGATTTCGCGCCTCCACCAAAGCGCCAGAATATCTTTGAACTTGCCCAAGCTATCATCAAAGGGTCCCAATGCTCCGTGAACGTTATCCTATGCGCTCGCATCGCTTTTAATGGTAAGTGCCTTGTCCGTTTTTTATCGCTGCGGTCTAGTCTCTTAACAATCTCTAGCGTAAAGTCTATATCAAGCATCCTGGCGTCAAGTTCTGGGACAAGTTAGACGATCGCTTGGTAACGATTCGCAAGGAGTCCAGTGGTGATGCGAACAAGCTCATCAGTTACGTGCCAATGACCGATCATTGGCATCGTCTAATCATCTTTGTTTAGAGCCTTCCGCTTCGCCTTGACCGATGACCAGAATACGCACGGCGTCAAGAACTACGAGCTTGATGACGAGAAGGACGTCGACGAGTTCCAACAGAGTGTCGATGACCTCATCGAAGCGGGGAATGTTGATGCGCCACGTCGGCTCAAGGACAAGCATCGGCTGAAGGAGAAGAGGAGGCGTAGATGGAAGTAGTAGGCATGGCTGTAATTTTTCTTGACCAATGTATATTGAGATTTACGATTCAAAGCGGGAAAGAAATGAAATTGAATGAGGGGGGCACCTGACAACCACGTCTCACAGCACAGAGGCATGCCAGCCTTAACGTTCAGCTGGTGGCCAGCTAGGCCTGGCGCCATGCTGGCCCCATAGGCGAATGGTCCTGGACTCCAGCTGCACCGCAGCTGACAGCCTGCCGACTGCACCTTGCGCACATGTTGCATGCAGGTTGTGGCCAGGTGCCCGACCAACGGCGGTGTAGTGCTGCCCAAGCGGTCCTTGTGGGGCGACTCTACAGCACGCGCCAGAACACAGCCACGGGCTGTGCCAGAACGCAGCCATCTTGACAGCAATAATAATACGCTGCTGTTATGGCGCGCGCGCAACAGCTCACATCTCTCCCTACCTTCAAGATCCATGGACGGCAAGGCACGCCTTGAATCTGAGTTCCGCTCGGAGCCGATGGTGGATGGCCACCAACCCAGTGATCAGTTTGTGTTCCACAGTCATTCTCGATGAGGATGAGCAGTATCTCATGGTTCTCACCGGCAGATATGCAGGCGCCTTTTTCACCAACGCGCAGAACTTGTCATCTCTGGCTCTGAATTCAACAGTATCACAAATATTCATTATGCTACAGGAGCTTCACCCATTGCCGTCTCTGGTCAGTGAAGGGACTTTGATTTTTTGAACTAAACTTATGGCAAATGCGCAGAATCACGGATGATCCCCATGTGGGATCTGGATCTACGCCACGAAATCCGGTTGGACTATGAATCGGGAGTCGTACATCGCCAGCACGAACAGAATGCTGTGAAACGCATGTACTCTGCGCGAATTCATGGCTCCAAATCGCGTATGACTGTGGCCTTGTATCAGGGAGACAACGCCGAGCAGGTGCGTTGACATCGTTATTTCGTTAAACACGATACACGACGTTTAATAGGAATGGCGAGAAAATATTTCTCGGCACTCGTGGCTTCGGTGCGCCCAAATCACCTCACTGTGCCACTTAATATTGATTTCACTCGTAGTCATCCCAATTTCGTGCAACTGTATGCTGCAGCAAGTGCACCCTGTTTATACGCTGCGATTTTTCACGGTGGTAAGTTCTTCCCTGTCAACGCACTGCATAATGAGTGCGACGAAAATTAGATCTGATCCCTGCGACCCAAATGCTGGAGAAGTACCGTGATTCGCATTTCCTGACAGTAAATCTTTGGAGGTATCTCGTATGTTGTCCATCCCTTCCACCCGTCTTAATGCTAAGTGACCTCTGACAGGAAAGCGAATTCAATGTAAGGTCCTAGATCAGCGCGGCTACATTGGGTTAATTGGTATAGAACGTCGACCAATATATGTATTCTCTGTCCGGGGAATTTCTGGTGAGCCATTTGTCTCGATTCCGGGTTCTATTTCAATGCAATATCTAGCCGTCACGGGACTGTACGATCTGGATACGACCTGCAACCGGCCATATCTGCGTTGACCTCACGCCTACTGAATATGAGACATTCTACCTTTACAGCTCGTTTGTGGACCCAGCATCCTGGGATGCGACATCAATTTTTGAACCGCTCCAGGACTTGGACATAATCTATTCAATGTCTTTGGACGACTATCATGAAATTTGTGCCAGCTATTTATCACGACCTCGATCGATCTCAACTTCGGTAGACGCATCAGTGCAACCAGGGACGATCATTTTATGCCTAGACTCTCAACTCAAACATTCACCCGTTATCGCTTCCATCCATCCATATCCCGTCGATGATTCCGCCTGGCAGGGAGTGCGGGGAATACCGTTGGTTATGGACGATGGATGGACTCGGTGTGTTCGCTTTGTTCGTTATTCCTTGTTCTGATCATTTCCGAAGCGTGAATTCAGGTGACATTGTGGATGGATCCATTCGCAAGCGCACCGTCGGCAAGGACCCGCTCCTCGGACGCAAAGGATGGATAGCACAGGCCAATTACATGTTCAATGATCTTGATATCACTTCGAACTATGAAGATTATGGTACGTCTATAGAATGAACGGTATCCCGATCCTAGTGTCATGACCATTGTCGTCAGTTGTGGTGGACGATGTTGAATATAACCTAACACTGTTCGACACCGGCACCAGCTTCTCCCAGGCTCCTCGTAATAGCGTCCACCTACGCATCCCACCCGGATATCTCTTTCTATGTCCTTCAAACGGCCCTCCGATCCGATACTCCACGTTCCCACCGCCCAGAATGCCCCGCGTACTGGTCGCGTGACCCATTTGGAGCTGAATTTCTAGGCACAGAGGAGGCGAAACAGCTCGGATTTCCCAGTCTCGAGTTTAAAATGCTGATCAACGGAAGGTCCTTTGAGCAAAGGGTCTACGCTGGTGTATGCAAATTTCACGAAGCCGAAGGCTTCGATACTGGGAGCGGAGAAGTCCCTCAAGAACTCGGATTTCCCAGTCTCGAGTTTAAAATACTGGTCAACGGAAGATCCTTTGACCAAAGTGTCTCCGCTGAATGCAAATTTCACGAGGCGGAAGGCTTCGATCTTGAGAGCGGAGGAGTCGCTCAAGAATTCGAAAATCCATTTTCCCGCGTCGCTGGTGAGGTTGACGTCGAATCTGGTGCGTCCCCAACATGCCAGTGAAATCCTGATTTGATCGTTTATTTGAGCTGAAGATGAGGACTCGGTTGACAACTCGGCTGAAAACTCGGTTGGACAGACGGTTCCTGAGATTCCCCGACCGCTGCGGGATGCACCTTTCTTTTTCTTTTTGAACACGGTGAGCGGGACATTTGTATACCGATGATACTTCTTTCTGCTGACCTTGAAAAACTCCGAAGACACCGAGTCTCCATTGCGGAACCGTAGGTTCGGATCAAGCCTGCCGTTCGATTGGTTCGTGCCGCTTGAGTTTTTGGTCGAACAATGGAAGAGGCCCCGCCTACCTTCAACGCTGGTGGCTCAGCTGATTGACACCATCAAAGTCGAGAGTTGGGACAAGTGAATCCTTCCTCCCTTCCTTCAGTATTAGACTAGCACAAAAAATATCCACCCTCGGTCGAGTTACTTGAAGTGCCAATGAAATAGTGTACTTGATGCACTTTCTCGAACGAAAAACGCGACTCCAAACGAGCCAATGCCTCAAGGACTTCGCAAAATCATTAACACACCAACAGTCCATTAATAATAACCATATGTATAAATAAGGTATGTATGCCCGAGGGCAGGAGCATAACGTACATCCCCGACACGCTCACATTGTTTTCATTCTTCTTCAACACCCACCACCGCACTGAACACGGACCGCCGCCTCACACCTCCGCGTCCTTCTCGGGCTGCGGCTCGTCCTTGCCGATAGTGCCGACGCCGCGGAACGCCACGAGCGCGAGGAGCGTTGCTGTGCGGGCAATGGATTTAGGGAAACCGCAAGGGCAGAGAACGAAGGGGACCCACCGAGCCCGCCGAACGCGACGCCCGTCCACATCGCGGCGTGGTACGACCCCAGCGCATCAGCGCCGTTCCGGTCCGCGCCCTGCTGTACGTGGTTGAACACGATCGTCGACGCCGTGACGCCGAAGGACGTGCCGAGCTGTGCGCGAATTTTAGAACCAAGGCATGCAAACGGACGCAGGAAAGGGGAGCCAAGGGCCATGCCGGTGGAGGAAAACCGGACGGGAATCATCCGGCTTCACCACCCGTCGCGAAATCCACCTGCGAAAGAAAGAAGGAAATCGAAGGCGCGCGCACCTGCGTCATAGTCTGAACACGCCGCCCGCGACGCTCTGCTCCCGGGCCCACCGCGCCCGCGACGAACAGCGTCCCCGCGGCAAACAGAAAGTCCGCGCCCACGACGCTTCCACCGCCGCGGGGAACCCGAACGCCCAGTACGGCCCGCGGGCACGATCAGCGCGAATAGGCAGCGCGCCGAGCGTCGTCGTCAGCGTGCCCGAGGCTACATCGCGCGCGCGTCAGTTACATGCGAAAGAGGGAGGGAGGGGCGCACCGAGGAGCCAGAGCGTGGGCACGCGCCCGACGATGAGCGCGACGACGACGTTGCAGATGATCCCCGTGACGAACATGGGCGTGAGCCGCACGACCGTGCGCACGGGCGAGTAGCCGATGTACACTTGGTAGTACAGCTGCACCAATAAATCCAACAATCAGCATTCGTTCAACTCCACAGGTTGAAAAAAAAAAGGCGCCGAATGGGGCGCGCGCATTGAAATAGGACGACGCAAAATGGACCGCGGCTCACCTGCACCCAAAACGCCCACACCATGAACGCCGCGAACTGCAGCAGCGCCACGCCAAACACGACGCCCACCCTCCCCCTTGCGCGCGCGAACAGCGCGGGGCGCACCAAAGGCGGCGGCGCGTACCCGGCCGCCGCGCGCGCGTACGGGTGCCGCGTCACGGCGTTGTTCGTAATCCCGTCTGTGATACGCGCGACGGCGCCCGTGCGCGCCGCGCGCTTGCCCGCCGGCGACGGGCGCTCGGAGGACGCGGACGAGCGCGCGTCCGCTTCCTCCTCCTCCTCCGCCTCGTGCCCCGATCTGGAACCGGGGTGCTGTGGGAAGAAGAGTAGGAAGCGCGGGGCGGACGTGAAACGCGCCCCCGGGACGCATGTGCACGCGCTCGAGGTGCACCTCCCACGCGGCGAAGAGCGCGAGGAAGAGCAGCGCGAGGACGAGCAGCGAGATTATGTCTGCGCAAAAAAACAATGGTGAGCATGCTTGAAGGAAGGAGGAATAGAGTTGAAAGGAGAAGGAGTGCGCAGAATGAAGCAGAACCCAAACTCACAAGGCATCCCCCAGCCCTCGTCCCCGCGCATCCCCATGCCGTCGTCGCCGGGCGGCGGGCCCTGGCGCGGGTGGGGTCCGTGCCGGTGCGGCGGGTGATGCGGTGGCGGCGGCGGCGCGCCGAACAGCCAGCGCCAGAAGCCCGACGGCGGCGGCGGGTGCCAGTGCGCGGCGTTGCGCGGGCCGTGCCGATGGGGCGCATGGGGCGGGCCGAAGTGCGGGTGGTCGTGTGGGCCGTGGTGCGGAGGCGGGTGCGGGTGCTCGTGCTCGTCGTCAAAATGCGGAGGAGGAGGGCCAAAATGCGGGGGAGGAGGAGGAGGCGGCGCGCCGAACAGCCAGCGCCAGAAGCCCGACGGCGGCGGCGGGTGCCAGTGCGCGGCGTTGCGCGGGCCGTGCGGTGGGGCGGGCGGGGCGGGCGGGGGTGGGGGTGAGGAGGGCCGAAATGCTCGTCGTCAGAAGGCGGAGGAGGGTGGCCGTGTGGACCACGATGAGGCGGAGGCGGAGGACGGTGGGGCGGGGGGGAGTCGAAATCCACGTCATACAGGTCCCCTTCCTCCGATATAAAATCGGACGGGGGCGCATCCCAGAACTCGTCCGGCGGGGGCCCGTGCGCACGATGCGGCGGCGGCGGCGCATCCCAGTCCCAGGGCTCCTCCGGCGGGGGGCCGTGCATATGGGGTCGGAGCGGCGGGTGCGCGTCAAAGTCGGCGTCGAGGTCCCCCTCGACGCCATCCCCGGGCGGCGCTGCCCAAAAGTCGGCCTCGTCGTCCTCTGGTGCGTGCTGCGGTGCATAGTACGACGGAGGGTGGGCTCGAAGCCGTCCACCCGCTCGAGCGCCGCCATCTCGATTTGCAGCCCTGCGTCGAATGCGCCACCACCGAAGGCGCGCGGCACGACGCCCATCTGCCCCGGCCCCGGCATGCCCCCCATCCAGGGCGCACTCATGCCCATGCGCGGCGGCGGCACGCCCGGGCCCGCGCCCTGGCCGAGCACGAACACCAACAGGATCAGGCCTGCGGCGCTGAGGAGCGCGCCGGGCCAGTCTGTGCGTGTGTCTCTCTGTGCAGGGAAGGGGGCGTGAGACGAGGGTGAGGAGGAGGAGGGGGGCGGGGGGTACGTGTCGCGCTTCGCGGGATTTTCGCTGGCGGACTTGGGCGCAGGCGGGGTATTAGGAGAAGTCGAAGCAGAAGTCGAAGTAGGAGGAGAAGAGGGAGGAGGAGAAGGAGTCGAAGGAGCGTCGGGCGGGATGAAGAACAGGCCCGCGAGGAGCGTGGCGAGCGCGACGGCGGCGGTGAGGAAGAACTGCGCGCGCCAGGTGTAGCGGCTGAGCTGCGTCACGAGGCCGCCCAGCACCATTCCCAGCGCGCCGCCCACGGGTGCGCCCGCGGCGAACGTGGCGAACGCCGCCGCGCGCGCGCGCGCGGCGCTCGGCGGGAAGGCGTGTGCCAGGATGCCGAGCTGCATTGCACATTCCGTGTGTCAATATATGGCCTTGGCCATCGGTTTAAATACATAGAATTGTCAATTAGTATCCCCCACGGCCTCCAAATTTGCTGCGACCCCTAATCCGATGAGGAATACTGCCTTTGGGGTGGTGGTCAAGTACCCTAGCATTGGCTATTTTTGGCATCCTGCCGAAGAAAATTCACCCCGCGCTCAGATCCCCACCTAAATTCGGTCAAATTGGTTTGTCTAATTCGTAAGATGTATGCCTTCATTCTGAGCAACAGGGGAACCTGACAACGCACTAATGTCCTTTGCCCACGGGTGAAAACCCTTAGGTGGTCCAGTACCTAGTCTCTAATAGTAAGTCCAGTATAGCAGCCGTCAGGGTTCGACTATATTCTTCGTTTGACCTTCAAATTCAATTTTTGAGCCAAAAATGTTCCGGAAGATCAAATATAGGTTATTTCTACCCATCGGGACCATTTATATCGCTCGAAGAGCAACAGAGCGCGGCCATATATATTTTGGCCAGGTTTGGAAAAAATGCATATTTGAGCGATTGGGCATGGCGTGTCTACTACGCACACTTCGGGGGGGGCGGTAGAACCGATTTGGATCTCTTAAAAAAAGCCTCTAATACAGCAGAAAAATATCTGTCATGTCCCTAGACAATATGCTTCGAGCCTACATTCAGGTTACGGTGGAGGAGTAGTATCAACACAGACACGTACTTTAATATTTATGGGAGATATATAAGCCTTGAGTAAGACATCTTTGACTCGGGGAGCGTATTTACAATTCATGGACACAGTTATTGCCACTTTTAGCAAGCGGCCATGGGAAAAGGGCGGAGCCCCGTGCAAAGGGAGCTCACAGCCTCATTTCGGGAATAAATGCCCAGCGGGTCGCGCTGAACATGTCCCAAGCAGTGCACATGCCCATTCCCGGGTATATCGTCACGTCTGAATGTAGAAAAGGCGCGTGGTAACGCGCGGGGCCGAGCGCGACGCGAGGAGAGGCGGAAAGCACGTGACCACTGGAAGTAGCACAAAGGGCGTACCGCGATGGCGGGCACCCTAGACGCAGAGGGGTGAGCAAGGGGAAAATTGGGCATATTCTCCGGGTGCTACGCGCCCTGCAGCACCGTGCGCGCGAGCCGGAGGGCGGAATGGCGGGCGGGCGGGAGGCAGGCGGCGGCAGACGGCATGCCGGCAGCGAGGACAGCTGTAGAGTAGAGCGATGCAACGGGGACTGTCGCAGTGCAGTTGGAAGCTCCCATTCATCGCACTGGAAGCGCAGAGCAGGAGTGGTGGATGTAGGCTGGAATACTAGGCAACTGCAGTGAAACAAACAGGGGGACTAGTGACGTGGATCGCGGGAAGGGCTGCCAAGCTTCGATATCCTATCCCTAAGTGTGAGCAGCGCGGTGGCACTTTTTGGCAGCCCCCCAAAAAAGCGGTGCGGGGCAGGGCGGGGCGGCACGCGGCGGCGGGGCCGGGTAAGGCCGAGGGATTGATTGCTAACAACGATCAACACCACCCGATTGAGAACGTGCACGGACCAAGAAGGGGCGCGGGGAGCGCACGCGCCATTGATAGACTGCGCTGATCGATTTATTGATGGCGCCAGGCACCCGTGCGTAGATTGGGGCCGCATGCTAATACCTGCAGTGAGTCATCAGGATGGGTCGCTCATTAAGCCGGATGCATTGGGACGTATTCGCTCATCACAAGTGCTATGATTAGTCGATCCCCATATACGCCTGTGATAACTCTAATATGCTACAAGGTGCGTGAGAGTGAGGGAAGGGTCAAAACTGGTGTTGAGATTGAGGACAGGTACGAACCATGCCGGGTCTCTCAAATTGCTAGGCTCATTGGCCCACGTGATTCTATGGGTGCCTATTCCTGCCGGAGCACCTAGACCAACCTCGGCAGGGATCAGCAGATAGATCGGCAGGGGTCAGCACACTGGTCGGCCTACACATCTTTCCCATTGGGATCTGGCAGACCTGTGCCTACGGGGGGGTCTGAATGCTCTGGATTTCCCATTTTTCTCTTTCATTACTTCCTCTTTTCCCCTGGAGTTTTTCGGGATAGTTACATGTACTAGTCGACTACAAGTGTACAAAATAACTAAGGGATACGGGAAGAGGGAGGTATTGAGAATGAGTCGCCGGACCATCAAAGTCAGTGATGTTAAGAAAGTCATCGTTCTCCTGGCCTCGCAGCTCACCTCAGACCTCCGGGAAATTTTGAGGGGAATTTTATATTGTATTGAAAGCCTTATGCCTATCAGATTATTTTGCCGGGACATCGTTGTGGTGCTTTGAAGGGGGAGGGTTAAAACCGTGGGTCGGATCTACGGCATTGAAGGCACAGATGCATGCCGCTAGGGTAAATATGCTTCCCGTTTATACACGCGTGCATGCTCGGTTTTTGTCTGTTTAACTTTAAGCATGAATTTCTAGGCGCACAGTGAAGTAAAATCTTCGCCTAATCACTCCCGTATTCTGTTTGTGCCCCCGCCGCTTGCCGGCTATTCACTATCACGCACAAATTAAGCCCAATCGGACGTATCACGTGCCTGGGTCACGCGTAAAATATCGCCATATCAAGTAATTTCAGTTTCCTTTTCGAGAGACAAAAGCGGTGAGGTAGAATCCAGATACTAAAGTATCCAGGCATTTGAAGCTCAGAACACGGCAGGGTTACGGCACGGGGATGAGCCGTTGCTTGCCGTTGTGCTTCTAGAAGAATTGGAGAATTCCATGTGTGCCAGTGTGAAGCCGTGATTTCTCGCAGACAATAGTGGTCATCTGAAGGTAGATACATAGTAAAGCTGTAAATATGAGGGAACCTAATTTTGATGTATCCTTCAAGACCCTCTCCCGGGCCAAAAAACAGGCCGGTTTAAGGGTAAAGACAATTCATATCGAATAGTTTCCCCGGCCGAGGGTCCCGGAGGCCTACGAGCTCCAATTTTGATCAGTATAATACTAGGGAGCGAGGACGGCAAGCATCAGACGATGGGCCCGGCTCTTGGGTAGTGCCCAAGCGGTCCTTGCACTCTACAGCACGCGCCAGAACACAGCCACGGGCTGTGCCAGAACACAGCCATCTTGACAGCAATAAATAATACGCTGCTGTTGAGCGCGCAACAGCTTAACATCTCTCCCTCGTACCTTCAAGATCCATGGACAGCAAGGCACGCCTTGAATCTGAGTTCCGCTCGGAGCCGATGGTGGATGGCCACCAACCCAGTGATCAGTTTGTGTTCCACAGTCATTCTCGATGAGCAGTATCTCATGGTCCTCACTGGCAGGTATACAAGTGCCTTTTTCACCAACGCGCAGAACTTTGTTCATCTCTGGCTCAGAATTCACCAGTATCACAAATGTTCATTATGCCACAGGAGCTGCACCCACCGCCGTCTCTGGTCAGTGAAGTGACTTTGATTTTTTGAACTAAACTTATAGCAAATGGGCAGAATCACGGATGATCCCCATGTGGGATCTGGATCTGCGCCACGAAATCCGGTTGGACTATGAATCGGGAGTCGTACATCGCCAGCACGAACAGAATCCTGTGAAACGCATGTACTCTGCGCGAATTCATGGCTCCAAATCGTGTATGACTGGTCCTTGTATCAGGAGACAATGCCGAGCCAGGTGCGTTGACATCGTTATTTCGTTAGACACGATACACGACGTTTAATAGGAATGGCGAGAAAATATTTCTCGGCACTCGTGGCTTCGGTGCGCCCAAATCCCCTCACTGCCACTTAATATTGATTTCACTCGTAGTCATCCCAATTTCGTGCAACTGTATGCTGCAGCAGCAAGTGCACCCTGTTTATACGCTGCGATATTTCATGGTGGTAAGTTCTTCCCTGTCAACGCGCTGCATAATGAGTGCGACGAAAATTAGACCTGATCCCTGCGACCCAAATGCTCGAGAGGTACCGTGATTCGCATTTCCTGACAGTAAATCTTTGGAGGTATCTCGTATGTTGTCCATCCCTCCACCCGTCTCAATACTAAAGTGACCTCTGACAGGAAAGCGAATTCAATGTAAGGTCCTAGATCAGTGCGGCTACATTAGGTTAATTGGTATAGAACGTCGACCAATATGTATTCTCTGTCCGGGAATTTCTGGTGAGCTATTTGTCTCGATTCCAGGTTCTATTTCAGTGCAATATCTAGCCGTCACGGGACTGTACGATCTGGATACGACCTGCAACCGGCCACATCTGCGTTGACCCCACGCCCACTGAATATGGGACATTCTACCTTTACAGCTCGTTTGTGGACCCAGCATCCTGGGACACGACATCAATTTTTGAACCGCTCCAGGACTTGGACATAATCAATTCAATGTCTTTGGACGACTATCATGAAATTTGCTCCAGCTATTTATCACGACCTCGATCGATCTCAACTTCGGTGGACGCATCAGTGCAACCAGGGACGATCATTTTATGCCTAGACTCTCAAATCAAACATTCACCCGTTATCGCTTCCATCCATCCATATCCCGTCGATGATTCCGCCTGGCAGGGAGTGCGGGGAATACCGTTGGTTATGGACGATGGATGGACTCGGTGTGTTCGACTTGTTCGTTATTCCTTGTTCTGATCATTTCCGAAGAGTGAATTCAGGTGACATTGTCGATGGATCCCTTCGCAAGCGCACCTTCGGCAAGGACCCGCTCCTCGGACGCAAAGGATGGATAGCACAGGCCAATTACATGTTCAATGATCTTGACATCACTTCGAACTATGAAGATTATGGTACGTCTATAGAATGAACGGTATCCCGGTCCTAGTGTCATGACCATTGTCGTCAGTTGTGGTGGACGATGTTGAATATAACCTAACACTGTTCGACACCGGCACCAGCTTCTCCCAGGCTCCTCGTAATAGCGTCCACCTACGCATCCCACCCGGATATCTCTTTATATGTCCTTCAGCGGCCCTCCGATCCGATGCTCCACGTTCCCACCGCCCAGAATGCCCCGCATACTGGTCGCGTGACCCATCTGGAGCTGAATTTCTAGGGACAGAGGAGGCGAAACAACTGGGATTTCCCAGTCTCGAGTTTAAAATGCTGGTCAACGGAAGGTCCTTTGAGCAAAGGGTCTACGCTGGTGTATGCAAATTTCACGAAGCCGAAGGCTTCGATCCTGGGAGTGGAGAAGTCCCTCAAGAACTCGGATTTCCCAGTCTCGAGTTTAAAATGCTGGACAATGGAAGATCCTTTGACCAAAGTGCCTACGCTGAATGCAAATTTCACGAGGCCGAAGGCTTCGATCTTGAGAGCGGAGAAGTCACTCAAGAACTCGAAAATCCATTTTTCCGCGTCGCTGGTGAAGATGACGTCGAATCTGGTGCGCCGCCAACATGAAACCCTGATTTGATTGTTTATTTGAGCTGAAGATGACGACTCGGTTGACGACTCGGCTGAAAATTCGGGTGGAAACTCGGTTCTTGAGATTCCCCGACCGCTGCGGGATGCGAACTTCTTTTTTGAACACGGTGAGCGAGAATTTTTTTTATCAATGATTCTTCTTTCTGCTGACCTTGAACAACTCCGAAGACACCGAGTCTCCATTGCGGAACCGTAGGTTCGGATCAAGCCTGCCGTTCGATTGGTTCGTGCCGGAGTTTCTGGTCAAACAATGGAAGAAGCCCCGCCTACCTTCAACGCAGTTGGCGGAGCTGACTCAGTCTCCTACCCAGCCTCAGTTACGGGGTTGGGGAATCTCAGTGGTGGATTTAACAGCGGAATATCAGTAGTCATCAGATACATGTCATCAATTATCACGTGCATCAATCCACACTTCAAGCCCCAACCCCTCCGTGGAGGGGTTGGGGCTTGAAGTTCGGAGTTTGAATTGGCTCTAGAGCTGATGGATTGATGGGCTATGATGGTATTTGTCTTTTCGCATTACTATTCGGATCCCACTGTAAATTACCGCGACTGAGATTCCCCAACCCCGTAACGTGAGGCTGGGTAGGAGACTGGAGCTGACTGGCCTCATTAATGAAATCGAGAGTTCGAACAAGGGCACGGGATACAATATTTCCTCCTTCCTTGGTTTACCGACGGATCACTCAGATGTCTGGAGCGGCCCCGCCGCTAGGGAGCTCCTGCCCTATATAGGGGGGAGGGGGATGGGGTCTCCAGGGAGGCAAACTTTTCGACCCGATAGCTGAATTTCGAAAGCCGATTCCCCCTTGGATCTGGCACACTATCAACAACACGTGATTGGATGTGATGCGAGCCCCGGCAAGTGCATAGAGAGCAAAATATATGGCTTTGAGTATCTCTGCAGTGCTTAAACACCATCTATGCTGTTCATCAAGTAGCTCGACTTTTTCCCGGGAGGAAATGGTCCAACTGAGTGGGACACCGGATTTACGTCCCAATTGGGTAGGGAATGTCTTCTCTCCATGGCCTTTATTGCAGGGACCGGAAGTGCTTTCAGTCTAAAGGAAGTTCATTAAGGGCTTAACCCATGCATCTACAATTTTTTTAGTACATAGATAGATGTGCCAGCAACACTTCGACGGTGTGCTATTTGTTTGAGACAAACACCAAATATTTGGCCCCCTCGGTGGCACGTGTTGTTGATGGTAGGTCAGATCCAGAGATCTGCGACCCCACATAACGGTTATGTGCCACAGCCACTGATGGGCACATAATCGGCACCTTAGTTCTCCACTTCACTGGTTACTATAAACTCCCAAATATTCACGGAGTTACTTTACATTGCAATGATTCCAGTTGGGCTGAGAATGGATTACATAATCTTGGAAGTTTTTCCCCGCTAAAAGTTAAGTGCCTGTGATGTGACAGTAACATCACGTTTATGTGCCATTCTTCCTCCCTCCACCATCGCTCGCCACAAATCTTATTCCCTTGAAAATTTTGCCCCACACTTAGAATGTGTTGAGTGTCCTAACATAGAACTGAAAACACGAAAATTCCCTGTTTATGGAGCACAAGAAACAATTTCCCCGAACTTTGTACATTTTCTGGTCATCGAATTAAGATGCCCTGGAAGCCCAGACAAACTAGGACCTGATAGCTCCGTCCCATCCCTCTTTCTCTATACAATCTTACGTGATCCCCAAGCTTCTCTGTGTGCAAACTACTCGGAAAATTGATGTTGAATTGACAGTCCGGCACGGTAACAACCTGCCTTTCAAGAATCTATGGCTATCTTCATCAATACAGCCACGAAAGTTTCATTTTTCATATCCATTACTACCTGAAAATTTGATGCTGCTCCATGTTGGCCCCCGATTGGATCGACACTGGCAGTTCCGTGTCGCACATCCCGTGGAGTCGACAAAGCGGCATACCTCTCCCCAATATATTTCAGCTGAAAGAAGAACTGCCGACCCGTGCTTTCAACATGTTTCAAACCGGTAAATGTTCTTTCGAGTCTCGCGGAAGTTCCCTGAATCTTTCCTTTTGCTAATTCTTTTTAGCGTTTTTCCCCATTTGGGGGCCAGTAGAATGGTCGGTAAACCCCTTCCTTCGGTCTTAGACTAGTACAAAAAATATCCACCCTCGGTCGATGAAAAAAGAGGTAGTGAACCCTTGAAGTGGCAATGAAATAGTGCACTTGATGCACTTCCTCGGACGAAAAACCCGACTCCCAAGGATCAATCCCTCAAGGACCTCGCAAAATCATTAACACACCAACAGTCCATTAATAATAACCATATGTATAAATAAGGTATGTATGCCCGAGTCCCTCCCTCGGGCAGGAGCATAACGTACATCCCCGACACGCTCACGTTCTGTTCTTCTTCTTCAACACCCACCACCACACTGAACACGCAACCGGCTCACACCTCCGCGTCCTTCTCGGGCTGCGGCTCGTCCTTGCCGATCGTGCCGACGCCGCGGAACGCTATGAGCGCGAGGAGGGTTGCTGTGCGGGGAGTGGGTTTAGGGAAACGGCAAGGGCAGAGAACGAAGGAGACCCACCGAGCCCGCCGAACGCGACGCCCGTCCACATCGCCGCGTGGTACGATCCCAGCGCATCAGCGCCGTTGCGGTCCGCGCCTTGCTGTACGTGGTTGAACACAATCGTCGACGCGGTGACGCCGAAGGAGGTGCCGAGCTGTGTGCGGCGAATTTCATTTCAGAATCCACAAAAATCCAACCGCGCACGAAAGCGCGCACCTGCGTCATAGTCTGGAACACGCCGCCCGCGACGCTCTGCTCCCCGGGGCCCACCGCGCCCGCGACGAACAGCGTCCCCGCGGCAAACAAAAAGTCCGCGCCCACGACGCTGCACACCGCCGCGGGGAACCCGAACGCCCAGTACGGCGCCGCGGGCACGATCAGCGCGAAGAGCAAAGGCGCGATCGTCGTCGTCAGCGTGCCCGAGGCTACATCGCGCGCGCGTTAGTTACATGCGAAAGAGGGAGGGAGGGAGGGAGAGAGGGGCGCACCGAGGAGCCAGAGCGTGGGCACGCGCCCGACGATGAGCGCGACGACGACGTTGCAGATGATCCCCGTGACGAACATGGGCGTGAGCCGCACGACCGTGCGCACGGGCGAGTAGCCGATGTACACTTGGTAGTACAGCTGCACCAATAAATCCAACAATCAGCATTCGGCTCGAAATTCACGGGTTGAAAAGGGGAAGAAAAAAACCGCCGCGCACCTGCACCCAAAACGCCCACACCATGAACGCCGCGAACTGCAGCAGCGCCACGCCGAACACGACGCCCACCCGCCCCCTTGCGCGCGCGAACAGCGCGGGGCGCACCAGCGGCGGCGGCGCGTACCCGGCCGCCGCGCGCGCGTACGGATGTCTCGTCATCGCATTATTCGTAATGCCACTTGTGATACGCGCGAAGGCGCCCGTGCGCACCGCGCGCTTGCCCGCCGGCGAAGGCGCGGCGGACGGGCGCTCGGAGGACGCGGACGAGCGCACGTCCGCGTCCTCCTCCTCCTCGTGGTGCCCCGACCTGGAACCGGAACCGGGGGGGGTGTGGGAAGAAGAAGTAGGAGGGGCGGGGCGGACGTGAAAGGCGCCGCCGGGGCGCATGTGCACGCGCTCGAGGTGCACCTCCCACGCGGCGAAGAGCGCGAGGAAGAGCAGCGCGAGGACGAGCAGCGAGATTATGTCTGTGCACAAAAACAATGGTTAGCTTGCTGGAATGAATGAATGAAGGAGGAAAGGAGAAGAAGTGGGCAGAATGAAGCAGAACCCGAAACTCACAAGGCATCCCCCACCCCTCGTCCCCGCGCATGTCCATCCCAGGCGGTGGACCGGGCGGCGGGCCCTGGCGCGGGTGGGGCCCATGCCGGTGCGGCGGGTGATGCGGCGGCGGCGGCGGCGCGCCGAACAGCCAGCGCCAGAAGCCCGACGGCGGCGGCGGGTGCCAGTGCGCGGCGTTGCGCGCGCCGTGCCGATGTGGCGCATGCGGCGGGCCGAAGTGCGGGTGGTCGTGTGGGCCGTGGTGCGGAGGCGGGTGCGGGTGCTCGTGCTCGTCGTCAAAGTGCGGAGGAGGAGGGCCAAAGTGAGGAGGAGGATGATGCGGCGGCGGCGGCGGCGCGCCGAACAGCCAGCGCCAGAAGCCCGACGGCGGCGGCGGGTGCCAGTGCGCGGCGTTGCGCGGGCCGTGCCGATGGGGCGCGTGCGGCGGGCCGAAGTGCGGGTGGTCGTGTGGGCCGTGGTGCGGAGGCGGGTGCGGGTGCTCGTGCTCGTCGTCAAAATGCGGAGGAGGGCCAAAATGCGGGGGAGGAGGAGGAGGCGGCGCGCCGAACAGCCAGCGCCAGAAGCCCGACGGCGGCGGCGGGTGCCAGTGCGCGGCGTTGCGCGGGCCGTGCCGGTGTGGCGGGCGGGGCGGGCGGGGGCGGGGGTGGGGGTGAGGAGGAGAGTCGAAACGCTCGTCGTCAAAAGGTGGAGGAGGGTGGTCACGATGAGGCGGAGGCGGAGGGTGGTGCGGCGGGGGGGAGTCGAAATCCACGTCGTCCCCTTCCTCCGATATAAAATCGGACGGGGGCGCATCCCAGAACTCGTCCGGCGGGGGCCCGTGCGGCGGCAGGGCATCCCACTCCCAGGGCTCCTCCGGCGGGGGGCCATGCATATGGGGCCGGTGCGGCGGGTGCGCGTCAAAGTCGGCGTCGAGGTCCCCCTCGACGTCATCCCCGGGCGGCGCTGCCCAGAAGTGGCCCTCGTCGTCCTCTGGCGCGCGGTGCGGTGCATATCCGTAATACGACGGCGGAGGCGGGTCGTGGGGCTCGAAGCCGTCCACCCCGTCGAGCGCCGCCATCTCGATTTGCAGCCCTGCGTCGAATGCGCCACCACCGAAGGCGCGCGGCACGACGCCCATCTGCCCCGGCCCCGGCATGCCCCCCATCCAGGGCGCACTCATGCCCATGCGCGGCGGCGGCACGCCCGGGCCCGCGCCCTGGCCGAGCACGAACACCAACAGGATCAGGCCTGCGGCGCTGAGGAGCGCGCCGGGCCAGTCTGTGCGTGTGTCTCTCTGTGCAGGGAAGGGGGCGTGAGACGAGGGTGAGGAGGAGGAGGGGGGCGGGGGGTAGGTGTCGCGCTTCGCGGGATTTTCGCTGGCGGACTTGGGCGCAGGCGGGGTATTAGGAGAAGTCGAAGCAGAAGTCGAAGTAGGAGGAGAAGAGGGAGGAGGAGAAGGAGTCGAAGGAGCGTCGGGCGGGATGAAGAACAGGCCCGCGAGGAGCGTGGCGAGCGCGACGGCGGCGGTGAGGAAGAACTGCGCGCGCCAGGTGTAGCGGCTGAGCTGCGTCACGAGGCCGCCCAGCACCATGCCCAGCGCGCCGCCCACGGGTGCGCCCGCGGCGAACGTGGCGAACGCCGCCGCGCGCGCGCGCGCGGCGCTCGGCGGGAAGGCGTGTGCCAGGATGCCGAGCTGCATTGCACATTCCGTGTGTCAGTCTCTAGGAAATTAAGCTGGCGGGGACGTACGGCAGCGGGGATGGTCGCGGCGCCGCCGACGCCCTGGAACGCGCGGAGGACGGCGAGCGCCTGCGCGTCGCGCGCGAAGCCGCAGCCGAGTGTAAAGGCGGCGAGGACGGCGCTGCCCGCGAGGAAGACGCGCTTGCGGCCGTGCACGTCGGCGAAGTGGCCGAAGACGAGGAGGAGGCAGCCCGAGCTGAGCGGGTACGCGGAGACGATCCACTGCAGCGCCGCCGCGCGCGCGCGCAGCGCCTCGCCGATGGTGGGCAGCGCGATGGCGACCGAGGTGTTGTTCGAGCTCTGGGAACGTGCGAGCCGTTGGACGACTGCGGAGGGCAGGAAGGATGCATATACGTACATTGACGACCATGGCGGCGGTACAGGTGGCGGCGATGGCGACGCTGCGGAGGGTGCTCCTCGTCGGCGGGGGCGTCAGCGGGGGAGGGCTGTCCATGGCCATGGCCGTTGCGGATTCGGACTTTGGGGGGAGGAGGATACAGGTCGCATGTGCACCGCGGGGTGCTTGTCTGGAAAACAAGTGCGGGACATCGCAGCCCTCTAAAGATAGCCGACGATTTTCCGCTCGGCCCGCCGCTGCGCTCCGACGGTTCGCACCGCGAAACATAGACACCGATCAAACACCCTTCTCAGTGCGCCTTCTCGCCTCCGCTTCCTCGCTGATCTGCCAGTATTGCCCCCGCCATTTTTTAATCCTCTTCACTTCCTTTCTTAACTCTGACCACACTGAAGCCTCCCTCCAAGAAAAAAAAAGGGCAACGGGCGCCCGTTGGAAATTCGCCTTGAAACGCTAAACTCCACCATCAGCTGCGCGCCTAGCCGACACTGCGCACTGCGCCTTCACGCGCTTTCGGTATCGATAAGATCCCGTCCTGTCAGTGTCAACCCAAAAGTTCGTTCCCACAGCCACAAAGACAGCTCGGCTCCGCCGTCTCGGAGGATCCCAACGACATTGTGCCTTACTGTATTCGCGAATCAAGTTCAATTATCGCGTCGGCACGGTTGACCCACACGCCTCCAAAAAGGGACACAGAATCCAGCGTGCGCCGTGAACCCACCCCGGAATCCGAGCGACCTGGCTCTCATATATGTATGTGCATTTCGTCACGGATACATACTCGTAAACGCCACTGACAGCCGTCTACCGCGGATCCGTCTTCCCTTCCGTACGCGTCTTCCTAACAGGCCTTCTTTCTTTCAACACTTACTGTTTACGGGACTGCTTCGAACGCTTCGCTCCGACCCCTCGCGCGTCACGGTCATTCACCTCCTTCCTACCTAGACTGTATTCGGCCTACCGCGCCGTTTTAACACGTTCCCTCCGCGCATAAGCCGCGGTCCTCATGACTCTCATCATATACATTAACATTGCACTTGTCCCGATCCGGCCGCCTCCTCGCCGATTGCGATCGCGATACCCAGGCCTCAATCGCATTTAAAACAATAGCACATTGGCAGCCGGCACGGTACCCTTGTAATTAAAAAGGTAACATATCAGCATTACAAAGGTAACATATCGATATCGTAGTACGTACGGACCCTCCGATCCCTCGCTGCTTCTGAATTCCGAGCAGCTGGCCTCGATCCGGCGAAGACCGCTTTATAGCCAGGATCAAATTTAAACATACCGTACACCAGAGTCTCCTCGCACGTCCTCGTCAGCCCCAGGTCAAGGATACATACACGATACAACCCCGAGCCCGAGCCAGAGTCCGTGGTTTTAAAAATAATAAAAACATGGTACGTACCCCGAACCCTCGCTCCTTCCTTCTCCATCGATATCCGCATGATGACGCCTCCCTCGATCGGCGAAGAAGCTGTAAGCGCGATCCCGCCAGCTACAGCTCCTCGCCAGCTCAATAAAACACACACCTCCTCCGCCTCCATGCGTGACACGGCGTTCTTAGGAAAAGCGCGCTCTCCGAGCCCTCGCTCCTCCGAATGACGCTTGCCTCGACCTGGCGCCGAGGCGCCAACGAGACGTGTTCTATCTTCTCCTATAAGCAAGATTAAACAGCTTTGTTGGATTTAGACATAGGTCTCTCCGAGTCGCCTCGCACGTCCTCGTCACCCGGAATTGAATAATACATACACACTACACCCCCGCTGAGTCCGGCTCCCACGCCCTTAATAAAAATCTAAACATACATGCAGTGCGTACGTACCCCCCGAGCCCTCGCTCCTTCGAATGACGTGGGTTTCGATCCGGCGCCGAAGCTGTAAAGTGGAAGCGGCACCAACGAGACGTGTTCTATCTTCTCCTATAAGCAAGATTAAACAGCTTTGTTGGATTTAGACATAGGTCTCTCCGAGTCGCCTCGCACGTCCTCGTCACCCGGAATTGAATAATACATACACAATACACCCCCACTGAGTCCGACTCCCAAGCCCTTAGCAGTGCTTTTAATAAAAATCTAAACATACTTGCAGTACGTACGTACCCCCCCGAGCCCTCGCTCCTTCGAATGACGTTTGCCTCGATCCGGCTGCGAAGCTGCCTCGATGCGGCGACCCCGCGACGGGCGACGAGGCGTCTGCTTGAAGATTTACTCCGAGGACCACCCAGCCTGGTCACGATAAGTAAATAACATAAACATGTTCCCACCGAGCTGCACCGATTTGATACCTAGTGCCAGTCTAGCCTCGCCCCAGCGCGAATCACCCAGCCTCCGGCCGTTAATAGACCATCCCCTTGGCACGGTCCTTATAATAAAAACAGAGTCCGCACGTACGTACCCTCCGCGCCCTCGCTGCTTCCTGGCCTCGATCCGGCCACGAAGCTGTAACGCGGACCAACGAGGTGCTTCTTTATCCAGCGAGATTAAACATAGCGTACAGACTTCTCCCCGAGACCCCCGCATGCACGAGGAAGAGGCCGGCGTCATTAATCCAACCATGGATCACGCCAGTCTCTTCCCGTATTAATAGTCCGCACCTGGGCCGCGGAATTTCCGTATACTGAATGATGTTCACTTCGTCTTTGTCGGTGTTCGGGATGTCCTGCATCATCGCGTCCGCGCTGCCACTGACAATAACAGGCATACATACTAGGAGGGCCCGGATTATCCCGTTCTAGGCACCGAATGTCGAGATCATTCGATGTTCATACCGCCTGTCGGGGAGTGGCGGCGGCACAGCTGTGATAAGCCTAATTCTGTCGACGTCGCGGATCAGCGCCACAGTCCCTTTCTCCCCCCGATTTTTGTCCCGCCTTGATTAACGCAACTTGAAGTCATGGTGGCTTCACAGTTCAAGAAGATGTACCGCACAGTTTTCGCGGGACTGGAATCAAAGACATGAGCTACGCGCGCATGGCATGCCTCATTATGTATGTAGTACCCGTATTTCGAACCCGCCCCTGAATCGAAACGGCAGCCGCAAACCCATCTGGCCGTTGGCTTGCGGCCGCTCCTGGGTACGCCGAGCGGCATGCATGGCACACCGAACATCTACATTCATACGTACGTACAGACAGATTTCGCCGACGTTTCTCCCAGGCACGAGGCGCGAGGTGTTTTTCCGGACGCGAGGGAAGCGACGGCTGGAATTCACTCATGTCATTCATTTACGGAGGGCCGACGTCACTCGTTCGTTCATTCCTCCGTTCTAGGCACGGCCCTCAACACTTCATAATCACGCGATACTAGTATCTACTAGTATCCGCTGTTACATCGTTCAATTCGACGTCAAATTTCATGTGAACAAAGACGCGCAATATTCCGCTCCCGCGCAGGCAGAACGGCGTAGCCCCTCAGCGGCGAATTTGATTAGTAACAGACCGAAAGGACTCCGGATCCGCTGCTTGCGGATTCAAATATCCACCTGCCTTGCGGTAGCGCGGATTAAAATCACCTCTCCGGAATCCCGTCATTTATCACTGAGCGCTGAGTCGAAGAAGGATTTTTCACGAATACGGAATGTGGATGTGGTCTAGATTTCCGATCGCGTCTGGGTTTTGCGGGAGTGCCGTTGTCATTTCATCGGGGAGAGCTTGGGCGTGCGACGTGGAATTGGAGATGCCACGATGAGTGTTCAAACTGGTGCGAACATGAGCCCCGGGCCTCTCTTGTCGCCCGGTTTATATATGTCGAGACCAGAGAGGAGATGGAAATACTCGGACTAAGGAGCGGAGGGATATTTAGTAGGCGGCTCGTTAGCTTCAGCTGCAGTGGTTCGTTCAGGTGGAGAGCCTTGTTACGCAGGGATGTTTGGATCGGTGGATTGGGGGCTAGATTTCAAGGTGGGGCTTAGTTGCGGGAGGACGGAGGATAAAAATTAATTGCGCCGAGTCTCAGGCTGGCGCTGGCGGGACTGCGCGATTACGGAGTTCGGGATCCGAGGTGGACGTCCTGGTCCATGAAGCATTTCTTCAGCGGTCCACGCGAATCGAGATGCGACAGGGAGAGTAAACACAACAGTTGCCAGGAATTTGCAGACTTTGAGGAGTGTACGTCGAGTCGAAGGGCCTTCTCAGTTTTTGTTAGACACCTTTGATTTCCGTAGAGCGGATGGGGAAAAACAGCAGATGGCGCGCACCAGACAGAGTTCGTCAAGTTTAATCGCCTTCTTTGAGCACCTTTGATTATTCGCGTAGGCGGATGGCGGAAAAGAAGCGAGCGCCCGGGTTCGTGTTCTAGGAGTTAAAGATAGAGAAATGTTGTTCATTGGGCTCGAGTCGGGCTACACAAAGTTGATGAGATTTTCGATATGAGTAGATTACGGCAGACCAACGTCAAGATAGATTCGAGAAATATACTGACGACAGGAAAGTCGTGCACGAAAGCTTAGAGATCCGCAATTCGCTGGCTGGGGGTTAGAGTAGATGCCACAAGTCTAGCGGAGTTCCGGCCAAAGCATCGAAGTCCACTTTGAAATTAATCGATTCTGGGCCACCGGGCCCGCGAGGAGAGGGCACAAAGAAATTGACCAGTCTCCGTTGGGGGATAGACGTCCTTTAATGGGCTTTAACGAGCCTGCGTTCACGAAGTTGGTTGTGGCAAAGAATCGTAGATACCAAGATCCACAGTCAGCTCTCTCTCCGCTGGGGGGATACTATTATGGTGCTTGAGACCAGACTTTTCGAATGGCAAAGTTCATGGTGGGCAAGATCCAGGAAGTGCTCTTCATGCAAGGTTTTGTATGAATACAGATGAAAAGGATTCCGGAGAGACAACTGAGCGCTCGAGATTTTAGTGTCTGAGATATCCTCAGGGCAGATGAGTAAATTCTCACGTCAACGGATAATAGCCCGAACATCAAGCAGAAATGACTAATGACCGAAATTGAACATAACAGATTTGCTGTGCCTTCCGTCAGTGCAACAAGCTGGAATTCAGGAATTAGAAGCAGCAAGGTCGTAAAGATCTACTCGCATTTTGATTGCTTATCATTTCTCGTTGGCTCCGAGCGATGTTTTTTCCTGTGATGAGCAATTTTGCATGACAAACAGATCAAAAATGATGCACGAAATCGATGTTCCCCTGGGTAGCCAAACCTAAAGGTTCAGCAATGATCTGACCAGTCCTAAGAACTACGAGATATTCCGTAGATTGTGTCTAGTAAAGATTTGCTCTTACCATTCGGCTGTACGGTACCATCCGCGGTGAACGTTGCTGTTTTGTAGGGATTTTTAAACCAAATCCAAACCAAATCTATGCGCTAGCTGCTAGACAGCACATTTCTCACGCTCCGGCAGCGCGCGAAGCCCGGATCTATTACAACTGGATTGTGTCAAATTTTGGGGTAGAGGTGTCTCGTTTTGGGCCTTCGCTTGAGGTTCGACGTCGAACGACCCAGAACGTGGGTTCATGCAAGGTTCATGTGGGGTGCTTCCGATTTCGGCATTGTCGGCTTCGCACGCTTCCAGCAAAGGAATCTGCGGTGGGAATATTTCCGGGCCCGATAAATAAATAAAAATCGTGGTTGAGCGAGGAGAATGCTCCCGTGGGACCTTTCCAGAAATGTAGAGGAAACGGCAATCCTCAGGGTGTGTGCGTCGACCTTGACCTAACCAGCCAATCACCATCTCGGCATTTAGAACCGCGCGGCAGCTTATAAAAGCGCGTCATCGGTTCGTGCTATCCTCTCATTCTTCTGCCTATCCAGATGTCTTCCCCATCGGCAACATACAAACGGCTCGGAAGTGCTGGATTGCGCGTTTCCGTCCCGATTGTGGGTATAAGAACGTTGTGATTGTCGTCCAAGCCTCACACGCGCATATAGATCGGATGTATGAGTTTCGGATCGTCCAAGTCTAGAGTAGGGTGTTTCACAATATCTGAACAGTGCCTCTCACAACCCCTTCAAGGCCTGGGTCTTGGACGAAGAGCCATCCCATGAGGTCCTTAAAGCAGCTTGGGACCGCGGACTTACTACCTGGGACACAGCGAACGTCTACTGCAACGGGGAGTCTGAGAAAGTCATTGGAACTTTCTTGAAAAAGGTCCGAGCATCATCACTTCGCCCGATTCATGACTGACTTGATTCAGTACAACATCCCCCGTCATAAAATCATAATCGCCACCAAAGCTCATGGTCTCGTCACCGACGACATCACCTTGTACAGTTTCCAGCACCCAGAGCTCAAGGAACAGCGTGACTACGTGAACCAGGATGGCCTTTCCCGCGCTGGAATCTTCAATGCCGTCGACGCCTCGCTCAAACGCCTCGGTATTGACTATATCGACCTGCTTCAAATCCATCGCTTTGATCCCAACACGCCCATCGAGGAAACCATGCGCGCGCTTCACGATCTCGTCTTGAGCGGGAAGGTACGCTATATCGGCGCTAGCTCGATGCGCACCTGGCGTTTCTCCGAGATGAATCACATCGCGGAGAAGAACGGGTGGACCAAGTTCGTCAGCATGCAGAACGAGTATTCTTTATTGTATCGGGAGGAGGTGAGCTTTGTTGGGCAATCCGCGTTCTCCACTTCATTACCTTCTTGGCAGGAACGAGAGATGATCCCGTACTGTAAAGACCACGGAATCGGTATTATTCCCTGGGGTCCCCTCGCAGCAGGAGCTCTCGCACACCCGCTCGGCCTTGAAACCGCCCGCAGCAACGCCGCGAAAGGAACGGTGTTCGAGAGCAAGTATAGTGACGCCGACAAGGCCATCATCGGACGTGTCGAAGAACTTGCAAAGAAAAAGGGCTGCACCATGTCGCAGATTGCCTTGACCGTACGTTTCTTTGTTCTTCCTCCGACTCACGTACGAGTAATTTAATTCATTTCCCGCGCACAGTGGGTGCAGATGAAGATAGACTCGCCAATTGTGGGGATATCTTCAGTGGAGAGGCTCGACCAGAGTATCATCAAGGACGTTGAACTCACCACCGAGGAGGTGAAATATTTGGAGGAGCCGTAAGTCACTCACCCAGAGATTCGTCGCAGCGGCTGATATCGCTTGTTGATCCGTAGCTACGTCCCCAAGGCGGTCCGTGGACACGTCTACTAGTTCGCCCTGACAGTATGCTCCTCGATCTGTAACCCTCGTATGTAGCTGTGTGAAACATGCGCTTATTCTTTGTCCTATCGTGGCGAAGGGAACTCCCCCGTAACTTCGAACACTATCGCTTCAGGTTCTTTCCAACCAGCTAGAGAATAATTACAAGGAATTAGCAACACCATCCGAAATACAGCGATTGTTGTCTTCAAACGCAGCTGCGAATGTGCCCTACAAGCTTTTGGACACACGAAATTAGTGATGTCCCGGGCCCGGCTTGGTCGGTAGGCCGGGACTTGGGCCCGGCGCTGCTCGGCCTGAGCCTGGGCCGGGGCCTGCTGCACTAAAATCGCGAAAATATTTGTATCACAGGTCGCTTGTTGAATGTGATTTATTCGTTCCTTCACGGGCCGTCGCGTATCCCCTTCGTACTGCGTTCAACTCCGCATCCATGACAACACAATAATTGTCATTGTCGTCGTTCAAAAAACAATCCCAACCCTCCTTGTCGGTATCCTTCTCCACCGGAATCTCCTCTAAATTGTCCGCATTCAAGTCAATAATATCAGGCTCACGGAAAAACAAATCACGACATATTATGCACTTTAGGGAAAGCAAAGCTTGAACAATGGTGCCCTTCAAGCGGTTGCAGCGTTTGCTGATGGTAATATCTGCCAGAGTTCCACACTGGTAAAATTGTGCGTAACGGCATTTCCTCCTGGACATTTTCCCCGGCAACGTCTGGCTAATAACCAGCAACCCAAGCGGATGACCTTGGAATGCTTCTGCAGACTGAGAATCATACGCTCCAAAAAAAAAAAAAAAAAAGATGGTAATATCTGCGGCAGAAAAAGTCCGCTCAGATGAAATCAATGATGCCATGATTGCAAGGTAGTCCCGAGCTGGTCCCGAGCCAGACAGGAAGTTATGCTACCGCTGATGTGAGTGAGGTTGAAAAATAATAGTAGCAGATTACATACCCCCACCACTCGATAGTGGTTGCTCTACGGGAACAGACTCCCGAGCAGCGAGAAATCCACCTCACGCAGTTCGAATGCCCAGGCCGGGGCCTCCCGGCTCGGGCTTCAAAATCTGAAGCCCGAGCCCTAGGCCCCCCCCCCAAGCTCCATGTCGAGCTTGGCTCGGCTCGGGCCTGAGGGCCTCAGGCCGGACCAAGGACATCACTACACGAAATCTGGCTTAACAGGAATCTCAGCATCATATGGCTCAGATACCAGTTGGAGAGGAACTTTGAAATTACACAATTGCGAGGACAAGACGTGCAGGCTCAAGAACGACAAGTACGAGACAGCAACTTAGGGGCTAAATAACATCAGCTATTGTCATACCTTAATGAGTTTGCCCCCGGCCGGAATGCCGAGGGTCTTGTCTTTGCCACCATGTCGACTTTGTGTCGACTTGCTTTGAGTCGCAAAAGTCCGATATGAGTTATAGGCGCGTATATATACTCTTCGTTGTCAATTGAATACTACTGGAGAAACATGATGCCTGACCGCTTTCTGCGCTCCAGTTATCCGAGAAGACATCTTGACACGGTTGAACATTAGCAATGACCACTTCACGATATTCAGGGAATTGAAACGGTTGCATAAATAAATTCTACGCGGCGAGCATATCGACGCACGGAACCGGATAATTCCTGTAACACTTGATTATCTAAATCAATATGACTATTTAACTCGTCTCCTCTTCACAGTTTTAAGACGACCGTATTACTAATAAACGGTGATATTGATTCAAACATATCCCACCAGATTTGCCGCCTGGACCGATCCTGGGGCGGCACTGTCGGCAGCAGCCAGAGTTTCACCCCAGAGCCTCTTCTGCATCGACCGTGCCTGGTCCGTTTTCAAAAATTTATTGCTGTCGGATCCATTGTCAGCTATAAGCGGCGCAAGAGACAACGAATAACTCACTCCCACACGTTGTAGTCAATCAGCATCTCCCCGTGCGTCTTCGAACTCGCGCTGGCAGCATAGATCAACGCTCTCGCGCCCACCTCTGGCGACCGTCCCCGGACAGCCTGGATGACGGCTACAATCCCCCTGAGCCACCACGCCTCCTTGTCACTGATGTTGGTGTTGACCAGCCCGGGGCATACATTGTTCACAGTCACCACGGACGCGTCGATGCGCTTTGCGAGGGCGCGCAGCCACATCGACACGAGCACCTTGCTGTCCGCATAGCGCTGCATGCTCCGGTAGTTGGCGCGGTCATTGAGGAATGTGAACATGGGGGCCGTCTCGGGAATGGGATGCTCCACGTATGAGTGCTGCGCCTGTGCGCGGGAGCCGACGACGGTGAGGTGCGATGGCGCGCGGGACGTCTCGGCTGAGCGGCGGAGGAGCGGGAGGAGGCGGACGGAGAGGATGGCATTCGAGAGGTAGTTGATCTGGAACATCTGCTCGGTGTTGGTCTCGGGCGTGGTCTGCCACGCGAGGGTGCCGATCCCCGCGTTAAGGAGGAGGATATTGAGTGTGGGTACCTCGGCGAGAATTTTTGTCGCGAAGGCCGCAACGGAGCTCGGGCGCGCAAGATCGAGTTCGTAGATGAGGATGGTGGGCGGGGTGGGGAGCGCTCGGACGATGGGATCCAGCAACAGAGCGCTTCGGGTAGATTCACCCGCCTTGCGGCTGCGAACTGCGAGGATCAGAGTGGAGACATGGCGTTGGGCGAGGTGGAAACACGACGCCAGACCCAAGCCAGCGTTGGCACCCGTGACGAGGGCAGATTTGCCAGCAAATGAGAGAGATTCCGGGAGCGCGGGGATGACTGGGGAAAGGACACCCATTTTTTCTGGCGAACAAGCCTTTCGCTTCTCATTTATATTATGTACAGGAGGTTGCAGATTGGTTAGGTCGGTAGCCGCCGGAAGTCCCGTCGGGACCGGAAGACCCTCCGGGTGTTTATAATAATTCATTGAATATTTATTGATCATTCGCAGGCTCATGCTGTTTCCCAATAGGATGCTACAATCTTTGAATACTTTGGGTTGCCGATCTTTGACAATTGCGTGCATTTGTGCGGCGCGTGACCGCGATGTAGAGGATGTATACAGTACTATACAAGACGCGGCCCACACGCCTAATCGGGAAAGACAGCCCTCGGGATCAAACACGGCCCAGAGCCTTCTTTGCTGCTTAGGAATGCCGCACTTTTTCAAAGCCGGCCCTTGCCAATTGGGATCTCCACGGGGCGTGGATATAAAGCAGTCCTCGATTTCCTCAAACTTCCCTCCCTTCCCACTTGGCGGAATGGCGGCGGTGTTTCAACATACCGGGCAACCCTCACTTTGTACTTTGGAACGAGAGAGACTCCAAATTACGCAGCTCGTGCGGTGCCTTCCAGCGTTAGCCTTCTTCCCTAAATCCTTTTTGACTTAATTGTTGTGTCCTAGCCAAAGCGGTGCGGTTGGTCGTCTGGCTCCCCCAGCAGGGTACCTATCTAATCCCCAGTAAAAGGAATCAGGCAAGATTGAAAATGAGAGAACTGCTGTAACGCTCCGGATCCGAGTCCAGGCTATTCAGCGCAGGGGTGGATCAAAATTCGCTGGAGCCAAGGCAATATTTCGATGAATATGAAGGCTGAGCAGATGAGATTGTAAGTTATCTGTACGTACGAGAAAGGCTACTAGGAGGCCGATGCTCATAACGATACTATGGGGAATAGCTGTCAAATGTTGAGGCCCATGGAATTATGATGAAAAGTCGGAAACAGGCAGACATCTGCAATCCGTCTTCAACAATCAAATTTGGAGATTCATACATAAAAGAGGGTTCTGAGATTACCTCTGGGAGGTCCAGGGGTGCTGTGCTGCAAGAATCAAGGAGAGTCCAGTTCAATCCAAAGGAACTGCTAAAAACACAAAAAAACACAAAAAAACACAGAAAAACACAGAAAAAGCAGGGGACTTCTACATTGCGCCGGGGGGGAATCGAACCCCCGGCGGGTCGAATTATATTACACAATCCAACTTTGTGGCAACGACCCAGGTTACCACTACCCCACCGGCGCTGTTGGGAACAGGGCCCCTGCGTGGATTGTAGTCGGGATGGATCGAATTCGTAGCTTGATTTCCAATCGATTTTTCCCACCTGCGAGTCTGCGACCGACTACTTTATGCATGCACCGGTTCCTCGCCGTCCGTAGCCTCCGTGGCCAACAGAAGGCATATCGCCTTGAGGTACGTCCTCTGAATCCGTCATCGGTGGTCCAGCCGTGGACGTGCTCTGATAACAGCGTAGAGCAACGGGCTACGCAATACACGCTTTCGATGCGAAGAAGCGCATTGAGCTGCGTATCCTTTGGAAGAGGCTGCGAAGCGCAGCCTTTTGTGCCTGCGCGTCCTCCAGCTAGAAGACCTAGCCCAGAAAGAGTCCAGATCGGCCACCGAGATGTCGAGGCAAGTATGCATACTTCTGCTGCTCGAGGCCGGGTTATTCTGACAATAGGTTAGGTTTGGTCCTCGAGCGGCTGTGGTCGTCCCCGACGCACACTACCCACCCGAGTAAGCGACTCATGGGGTGAACTGCGCGCCCACCATACGAGCGCCGCACGCTATGAAAAGTCGCTCCGACACACGCATAAAGCCGACGTGCGCACGAGTTTTTTTTTTCCTCCAAGACTTGTCTACAATGCGCGCGCAGGCCGTGGAGCGTACCTCCTTCCCTTGCCAGCGCCGCCAAGGCACCGAGGTGCGCATGCAACCTTCGATTGAAGGATGCGCTGACATAGCGCAGCCAGCGTCTTTCAGCAGCCTTGTGCGCGCAAGTGGGCGTCCGCTATGCGCGCCCCCCTCACCGTGGGGGCAGATTCGTTCCAATCATACATCGTCCATCGCCACGCAGGCCGAACTCGAGACGGGGCTGCGCCAGAACCTCGTAGGCAGCAGAACGGCTGCCGCGGCGCGCGCCCTGTCGCCCCGAGCCCGAGTCCGCGGCCGTCCTCGCCGCATCGTGTCGACGCTGACGCCGGTGCGGCTCACGCCTGCCGACTACCTCGACCTCACAGGCCTACGCCGCCCGCGCCTCTCCTTCCCGCATTCGACCCCCAGTGCGGACCTGCAGCTCTCCTACGCGCCCGAGCGGATGCCCTTCCCTCCCGCCGCGGGCGGCTTCGTCTACTGCGCGCCGCAGGCAGGCCTCCCGCCCCTCGCCACCTCCGTGCGCTTCCGCTGCACCGCGTCCGCCGACCCCGCGTCCTTCGCCTCGGGGCACGATCTCACGGTGCCGAGCGGCCTACCGTGGCAGATCCTCGCCGTGCAGGGCTCCCGCACGCTCCGCGAGCAGCTCCGGCTCGAGGGCCACCTGACGCCCGCGCTGGAGGCGGAGTGGGAGAAAGTGTTTGGGCAGCAGCGCCCGCCTCCAGGGCTGCTGCTGTTCGACGCGGCGCAGCGCTTCCCCGTGTCCTTTGCGAAGTCGTTGCACCTCACGGTTGTCGGCCGCGAGCGGCTCCACTTCCTCGAGCTCATGCATATCTTTGCGGACCACGCGGGCAGTAAGCGGTGCTTCCCGTTTAAGGGTAGGTTTGCATGTCTTCGCCTGTTCCGCTCGTCCTCGTGCTACTCTTTCTACCCCTCATTCGCATCGACACATTCCCTGGGTTCTTCCTCTCCCTGGCTTCCCCCTCCCCCGCCTTCCTTCGTTCTCCCTTCCTTTCATTGACCCGCATACCGCCCCTCGTCTCTCGGTCGCTCCCCCCTCCCTGCTCTTTCCCTCCCGCCCCTTCTTCCTTCACCCACTCTCTCCTCCCCTTCCTTGACCACTTTCCCCCCTTTCCTCGTCTTCTCCCTTCCCCCCTCCCGTCTCCGCCCCTCGTTCCCTCCCGTCCTCGCTTCCGCACGTACTAACGCCCACCACAGGCTCCGCCCTCGCACACTTCGTCCCCTCCCCTACAAACCCCCACCTCGTGCACCTCCGCATCGCGCGCCTCCTCGAGCCCCCGCGCCTCGCCGCCCGCCGAGGACTGGCGTTCCCGCGCCTGGCACCCCCGCGCGCGGGCGCACTGCTCGTCGCGGGGAGCCGCGGCGCAGGCGCGGGCGTGTGTGTGCGTGCGCGGGTGGCGGATGATGGGGCGGATGAGCATGGCGAAGACGACGCCCACGGTGAAGGCTGGGAAGACACGGAAGCAGGCGAGGGCGAGCCGTGGGCGTACGACCTGCGCAAGCGCACAAAGAACGCGGAGGCGCTGCGCGTTTGATGGGGCGCGGGTAGGCGATGCGCGACCGCGAGGGAAGATGTTTGGAGTGGTCGGGGAGGGGGGCGGGGCGTGGACGGGATGTGCGATGTAAATGGGCGGACGAGGGCTCGTGCTGCAGACCGCCTGTGTGACGAGGGATGCAGCCTGCGGGTTTGCACGCGCGGATGTGCAGAGGGAGAGCGATCGCATGCGGAGACGGAGCAGGGCGAAAGGCAGCATCGGTGTGCTTGTGCGCTCGTGGATGCGGAGGCCGTTCGTGTGCAGATCCAGACTTCAGCGCCGGCCGTCCTCCCCTCCGTGCGGTGGGGCACACTTCGCGTGGAGTCAGAGGGTACCTCCTGGCGCAGCGGTCGAGTCTTCACTTGCCTACTTGCGTCCCTGCGAGTACTTCTTCCGTATCGTCGTATACTCCCAGCCTTCTCCCGTACGTAGTTTACATAAACACGCGCTGTTTACCCTGATTTGGCATTCGCGTCTCAGGTATTAACCACCATGAGCAACCTCCGTGCGTATGCCGTGCGACGCGTACGACCGCGACACCCATGGGACTCTCCTTACCTTAAGTCCCGCCGCTATTTCGTCAAGGCGGATGTCGACAGCGCCCCGCGGTGGGTCGTATCTAACCCCGATGAAGCTGCTCCGCTAACAGGTTTGATGCAGAAAGCGTCCACGGGCCTTTGTTTCGACGCTCACCCCGTCTCTCATAAAATCTACCGACTATCTTGATCTATCCCAGAGAATTTCTCTCTCGGTGCGGTTCCCAGTCTCATACGCGTCGGCGTCCGGCCAGGGGCTTAGTTATGGTTTGGAGGGGACTGTATACCTTCCCTTCCCAGATCATACCCGGGGATTTTTGTACTCCCATAATGCGGCCCCGCTGGAGGGTAGCATCCGCTTCCGCGTCACCTCTGACAACTCCCCATCGTCGTTTTCTAGCGGCCAGGACTTGGTAGCCCCGTCCGGATACCCGTGGCAAGTTACCCTTGCACAAATAGCCTGGCGGAGAAAGTACGCTTGGATCGCTGCTCAACTTGTGCACGAAAATCTGGCAACACGAGAGCAGCTGTCGCGGTGTCGCGACGTCTTCGGTCGGAAAGCCAGGATATACCCCGAGTACACATTGTTCCACCTCGATTCGACATTCCTCGTCAATTTCTCGAGTCCAGTGAATCTAACTGTTGTTGGAGAGGGCCTGCATACATTCACTATGACTTATCTATTCCGAGCCTTCTCCCCAGAGCGAAACCGATACTTTCCATGGACTGGTACGTCGTCCAACTCCAAGCCCATAAAAAAAAAACTTCGATCGAGTCTGCATTTTCCAGGATCCGCTTTAGCCCGTTTTGAGCCCTCGACGCGCCCTGAGCACACCGGCCTTCGGGTGCTCCATCTACGAATCCTCAAAATCGTCAAGCCCGTCGCCACCATCGTGGATCTAGAAACATACAGCGGACATCCGCTTCGGCCCGAGGAGGGCCAGCTGTTCATGGTGCGTTCCCCGGGCGGCGCGCCGCGGCCGTGGGCATACGACATCGACAAGGGGACTCGGGCTGCTGCTGCGCTGCGAGTTCTGTGGAATAATTCGAGGACGCCTTAGCGTGGGCTTTTTACCCGGAGGACACGTTCACAGGTGCAGATCCCCTTCGTGGATAGTCCATCGTTTGTTTGGTACATACCATGCACTAGTGGAAGCGTTGCCGTGCAGCTGATGTTTTCGGTTCTAACAATGTGGATGTTGCTCCCCGGTGCGTCCAGCTTCATATTCCCTTTCCCTCCGCGCGCGCACCATTGCCGTTTGTTGATTGACCAGAGTTCAGCCGCCCCAGACTTGAGTTGTCCCACAGGAATATTAATTTAAATGCCTAGCTAAGGAATCGATCCGACCGCTATACTCGAGTGGTGAATCGGTGAGACTTCCGCAACTCTCTCTAACTATGCAGATCTAGACGTCTCCAACCATAGATGCCGCAACCAAATCTGCGTGCCGTGAATCTAAATTGCAGTCACTGGTAGTTTCTTAAAGCAGACGGGGCAACATATCTCACTCAGCGTTGACAATTGTCCCCGTCATTTAGTGCTGCCTATTCATTACCCATGCACTATCCTACTGCATTTCTTCACCCCTCCAATTTATCTGGTTTGCCTTGCCAAGGTCGGCAAACAGTGGCCATCACTCTGCCGGTTGATCGCAACACTCCGCTTATGCGGCTTTCCGTCTCTCCACGTGGACCTTATGCGACGCGCTTTGTCGAAATCTACTTGGAACTCACTGAAGCACGTCCGGCGTTCCCGACAAGTATCTCCTGCTTTTCGAGGAGTCTTTGCCTCAAGTACAGTGTCCAGCATCCTGCCTCCTCAAATTCGCTCCATGGCAACCAAGACAGCACGACCCAAAATCGTTGTCTGCAAGGACTTGGGCGACGCGATGCCCCTCTTGATCGACCGAGATGACGTGCAAGTCCGTCACCCACTTCAGTGGACTTCCTCGGCGCATAATATGCTGATAGCTGCCTCTTTGCAGGTCGTTCGTTGGACGGAAGATCGGCGCTGCGATCGTGCGTGGCTGCTCCAAAATGTCGCAGACGCGGCGGGGATTGTCGTATGCTTCCAGGATACGGTAGTATTGTCCTCTCCCTTTTTTCGTCGCAACTTACGTCTGTTCGAGGTGGATCAGGAACTCGTGAACGCAGGTGGGTGCTCGAAAGTGGTCATCGAGATGTCACAAGCTAACCCCACACCTCAGCTGGCCTGAATCTGCGTGTAGTGTCCACAATTTCAGTGGGATACGGTAGGCCCACTTCTCTTTTGCTCACTCTCGGTCATTGATCGCTGTAGAGCACATTGATCTCCGAGTAATGGCAAAACACAAGATCCAGGTCGGATACACACCCGACATCCTTACCGACGCAGGTAGGCTGCTCCAATCGTCGTTAGCTGTGGATTACCTGCCCCAAGTCGCGGACTCGGCTGTGATGCTCGCCCTCATGGCCAGTCGACGCACTGACGAAACCACAACCTTCGTGAAAAACAACCAGGTTTCTGGCCTCTTTGCCAAACTCGCCATACTGACGTTGACCATCCCACTCCGCGCAGTGGCCCACGTTCAACTGGACGCCCTTCGCCTTCTGCGGCCCGCAGCTCAGTACTACAGCCTTCTCGTCCACGCGCACCGTCGGCTTTCTCGGTTTCGGGCGCATCGCGCATGCCGTCCTCGCGCGGCTCGCCGCCTTCGGCATCACACACTGTATTTACACACCCCGCGCCCCGGCGCCGGACCCCAATCCGCTCGCGACGCGCAGCTCAAGGCGAAACACAACTTGTCTGCGGTTTCGCCCATGGACCTGCGCACGCTCGCTCGCGAGAGCGACGTGCTCTTCGTGCTCGCGCCCGGCGGCGACGGCACGCGGCACCTCGTCGACGAGGCTTTCTTGCGGGAGATGAAGCGCACGAGCGTGCTCGTGAACAACGGGCGGGGGTCTGTCGTCGACTCGGTCGCGCTTGGTCGTGCGCTAAGGGAGGGCTGGCTCTGGGGCGCAGGGTTGGACGTTGTGGACGAGGAGCCGAGCGTGGGCCGGATCACCCGCTCGTGCTCGAGCCGCGGTGCGTCGTGCTGCCGCACATTGGAAGCGCGGCACTCGAGACGCGCAATGAGATGGCGATGCTCACGGCACGAAATGTGTTGGCAGGCGTCTTCGGCGAGCCGGTGCCGTGTCGCTCGACTATTCAGGGCTGGTTTGACGCCGGTGTTGTTGTGTTGTGCTGCCCCTGACCGTGGAGTTGACGTGTACTAGATGGGCTTTTGTCCAAAGCTTTCATCCAAACCCACAGAGTCCAAATCCTGAATTTCCCTCTTGGTTGGGATCTCAAGTCGGAAGATTCATAATCCCATTCCGAAAATTCTGACCTTACGTACAGCTAAATCGAAAACGATAGATGTTTCAATTTTTGAGCTGAATTCGGGCCGGGCGCTCCCAACGCGTCATACTCCACTCCAACGCCACCCACCCCGTACCATCTCGCTAGAACGCTGTTCAATTTTCTCCTCAAAACGCTACGCTATACTGCCTGCAAGGGTTATAGACTACATACCGACTGCCTCTTGTCTGAAAAAAAAGCCCTATCTGAGCTCTCGGACATGAGAAGGAAACGGGAGTGAACAATCTTAATGCGGAGAGCTCCGTCGAATTCAGCTAGAAATCGAAAACATGCTATGGTTTTCGATTCAGCTGTAAGCTGCGGCACTTCCCCATTTGTTGGACAGTACCTCCAGCGCTAAGACTTGGACTAGCTAAGCCTTGATATCCGTGTAACTGTAAGTCTCATTCACGCTCCATAATCTCTACAAGACATGCCATCGCTTCGCTCCGGCTTATGAGACTAAGCACATATTTCTTCATAGTACCCGCGCTTGCAATGTTTCAAGTCAACGGTGAAGTTTTCGAAAATGATCCATAGGCAGGAAGTTAATACGACGAAAGGCGATTCGATTAAATTAAATTGCGAGAAGGACATGAAATTACTGGGATTGTGCAACGTGTACTGTGGGTTACAGATGCTGTAGAATACGCCAGGACTTACCAGCCTTCAATGCTATGCCCACGACTCGTCCGGAGTTTGTCCCAGAGGGCAATGGCCTTGGAAAATCGGGTACTCGGGGAACATAGTTCGACCGGCCAAGGACCGTGAAAGCGAACCAGACCAGGTGAAATTATGCATATAGCAAGATATGGCTTTATCATTGATGTAGGATGAGGATTGAGGGCCCAGACCAGAACTAGATCAACCAAGTAGATTGAGACAAGCAAGTCGTCCGGAGAAAAAAATAAAGTTGGTGAAGAGGGCCCGAATGTCTGCATCGAAGGACGGGGCTCTATTATATGCGGAAAATTTTCGGCACAACTGTAGTGAGCGCAGTCCACGCGCAGTCCGAGATGATAAATCGGACTGCGCAAACCTGCTCACCTGCGGGATTTAGTAATACGACCGAAAGGTCAGGTGTGTAGCCTGAGGATGTACACCTGTTAAACTACAGAGCCAGATGGAGAACCCCTGCGAGGCAAATGGGGCATGAACCCCGCAGAGGCGGAGAAAGGACGAGAGAGCAGGGCAAAAATGGAGTTAAGGATGCCATGGAGAAACCAAACATACTCCCACTAACGAGGTAATCGTTAAAGAACCGTGACGGATAATTCAAATTACCCTTAAAGTTAGAAACTTTTACTCTCTAAACTCTGGGAGGCTCCCGGTCACTGGGGTTGAAAGCGGTCCGGATAGAGTAAACCAAGCCCTCAAAATGACCCCTATCTCGGTCCGCGATATAGAGTAAAACAGTCCTGAAAGGAGCGATGTCCGTCCTACATAGAGTAAATCGCGCTCCGCACGAGATTTTTTTTTGAAACAGTACCGTGGGCGGCGGCCGCCGGATGATATTTCGTGCGACAAAATATAGTATGAATGCTTAGGAGGCCTAATTACAACTCCCGGAGGGCTAGAGAGTGTTCAATGTGCGACGGAGTAGCGCCAGAGCGAAAAATTGGACCGTAGAGGAAAAAAAATGCGATTTTTACGACCTCTTGGTCCGAGTTGGAGTAAAACATACGCCGAAAGGCAAATTTCCTAGAGTAAAACAGCGATTTTTTTCGGCAAAAAGCGGACCGCCTTCAACGCTAGTGACAGGGGGCCTACTCTGGGCATTTACTTACCCTTTCCTCGCAAAGGTAAGCGAACCGTGTGATTTTGCGATCAGCTTTCATAGCGCAATGCCAATGATAGCCTGCCATCAGTTGGCTTTGCCCAATGCCCAGACTCTCATCACTTGTCTGAGACTACGTACAAGATTAGCAATTCCCGGAGATCGGGGTATCTGTGCTATTATTAAGTTTGCTTTAAATTCCTTATTAATATCTGTCCTGCTTATTAAAGCTTGCTTTAAATTCTTGCCCTGGCCCGGGTACCCTAATAAAACACCACCTAAGCCCGATGTCTGGAGCTAAAACCAA
>JARJLE010000400.1:0-46355 GCA_029289555.1 Mycena latifolia | reverse complement strand
CGCTCGTCCATCGTCTCATCTTCCCCAAATGGGTCTGGAAGCTCCCTCTCAAGCGGTTTGTTCTGGATTATATATGTTGGGACATACGCCGACCATTTCTCCCAGTTTGCGTGACATCGATGAGTCTTGGAAGACCCTCATAGCGCTCTTGAATGCACTTGCCGCTATTAGACAGGCACAGTATTCAGCAGAGGAAGAGCTGGGTGAAGAACACGCCGCCGATCTCTTCACAAAACTTATTTCTGCGACTAATGGTGCCACAAAATATGAGCTTGAGCCGCCCCAAGTAGTGAGTATCATATGGCTTTCTACCGTGGCACTGAGGTTTATGTTTATACGAAACAAGACGGCCAATATGCTTTCCCTTCTATTCGCTGGCAACGGTTAGTCAAAATTCGCCCACACTTGCATCACTTCTGATCGCCGCGCAACATAAGAAACAACGAGCAGCGCTCTGATGTCGACGGTGGTTTTTCTGGGGTTGCATCCGGACGAACAGCAAAAGGCGTACAAGGAAATTATTCGAGAAGTACAGTTTGAAAAAACATGGTACAGGTTCACCGACACTCTTCCCTTTTTTTGACTGACTTTCTTCGAAGAGTCTCCGCGATATAGGAAACCTGAAACATGTGCTTGCATGCATGCACGAAGCGCACAGACTCGTCCGTAAGCCACTCTGAAGCTCTATAACCTTTCTGGTTCAATATTAATGGATTGCAGCGGCGACGATTAACCTCGCGCGAGATGTCCCGGAGGACATCATCATACACAGCGTAAGGCCTGTTGAAAAGGACGTGGTAGTGGCGAAAGGGTCCCGAATCGTGGTGGACGTCATGGCTGTCTGTGAGCACCTACAAGACAAATTTCAACCAGTCACCGAGATGGAGCAACTTTTGCAGGCCACAACCCCCACGACTTTCCTGACCCCGAGGAATTTAAGCCGGAGAGGTGGCAGGACGTCCCCGATCACGACGTTATCATGTTCGGCGCGGGTCCCCGTAGCTGTGTGGGCCGCCGCTTTGCGCAGACCGAAGCGGTGTGCTTCCTCGCCCATTTTTGAGGGATTGGGAAGTGGAGACGGTGATGCAAGATGGAGAGACGAAGGAGGGATGCCTTGAAAGGATCATGGCGGGTGCCAGCATGTTTGGAACGGCCTTCAGGTTGGGGGAAGTCCCCGTGAAGCTGATCGCAAGGGTAAATTAGTTTAGAATGCCGGCGGCCAGCAAATCCTAAGAATATACGCGGGACTAAGCGCTTTGAAAAGAATATCATCCAACGATTTTTGATAAATTCCCGATACCCGCGCCGCACTAACTCAGCGAACAATATGTAAATCGGAGCAAGCATCGAACGAATTAAGCGAGCTGCTGCAGCCTCTGGATCCTAGCGGCGTCCCCTGCCTCCAGAGTCTTGTTGATCGCCCGTTGCAAGAACATCTCCCAAGCACCGTCCGGAGGTCCGAAGCGAAGGACGTGCTCAGAGGGGTTGCACCACTCCACAGTGATTGGTGCGAGATATACTGCAACGCCGGATTGAACGTACATCGTAAGGCTATATCGACGATCTTTGGCAGCCTTGTCCGCACGATCAGCGAGTGCAGCGCAGGTCGCACTGTCGAGACCTTGATCCGTCATGCGACGGACGGCAACGGATTTGAACACGAACTCGGCGTGTTTGCCGGATGGCGCAGGTTCCAACTGAAGTACAAGTATATGGGTTTTGGTTTGAGGGACTTTGGTGGGATCATGGAGCTGCATAGCGTGCATCCCGACATACACCAGTAGTTGGGTGTGTTTCTGCAAGAATCGATGGACCTCGTAAGGTATGGCAATCGAGATTTCAACTCAGACTCACGGAGAACCACTTTTTGATATCTGACAGCATATCCCGCTGTGGGGTACCCCGCGCGGGAATGGATTCTCGATTTTGAGCCTGCAACTGGCAAGTCTTCTTGTGGCTCTGCCAGTCTTTTTTCTGGCACTCTACAGACTAATTGTGTTTCGTCAATGGGTACACAGAGGAGAGCTCAAGCACTCAAGCGCACACAGTATGCAGCTTTCTGACACGCGCCGCATCGACCAAACTTGTGCTTCTTAGACTCTGGCTTGTAGCACGCGGCACAGGTACGGTAGGCAAGGATTTCGGCGTTGAGAGGTGTTTGCGACATCGCTGGGAGCGAGCAGGATCGATGGATGATGGTGGTGGTGTTAACTTTGACCTTTATGCCCAGGGAGGCTCTCCATTCCCCCAGGTAGATACAACGGCGATTGTCAAGCGATTACTAGTATATCAAAGGCAAATTGAAGGCAGCGGGCGCGGCAAGGCGCGGGACAGTTGAGATAAGGAGTAGATTGGCTGCAGACAGGTTGTGCGGTGCGGTGGGTTTTCCCCCCACTTTACTGGGTATCCCAGAAAGGAAAAATCGCAAAAATCGCCCCAACAAAGAGGATTCGAGGGATTTCATGGCATTCAGTCTTGCCTATTCTGTAGGGGTCTAAATGTGCTAGAATCATTTTTTCTGCGCGCTTCGCGCGCCCACGGTAACTCAGAAGCGGATGTAAGGTATTTATAGCTCAAAGAACACTTATATCTGATTATTCTATGGCAGAAATAATCCGAGCATGGTAAGAGAAATAAGGTCTGACATTGCATGTAACCGCTCGGAAGTAACAGGAACCAGTGTCCCAGATTCAGTTGAGATCTGGGGCAATTATTGTGCCAACGGGATTGAAGCCTACGAGGGCCTGCAGAGCGGCAAAAAAAATAGGGAGTTCCTTGGGGATGCCAAATTACCCATCTCTAACTCTGGGAGCGGTCAATACTCTAGGGCGGGGCAAAACGAGGCAGAACGGAGGAGGGTTCGGGATGTTTCCGGTCGTGACTGATGTGACATGGTAGATAACATGTCACAATGTTACCTGCCGACTCGCAATTTCGACAGTTTTGAGCATCGGAAATATCATCTGTGCACACAGGATACATCATATGTACTTCAGACTGTCCCCCGAATATTTGGAGATTTTATGAGAGGTAAATCTACCACAATTGGCCGGTGGCAGATAACGTGGCAGATAACAACCCAGCACAGCCGGCGGTAAACCGTGCGGTGTCAGATCGACATGGCGCCAAGCGGAGGCAAACAACACTCACTTCAGTGGACGAAAAAGGAAATTTTATTTAAACAGAAAGAAATGATATTCACATGCGAAGCAGTTTGGCTAAAGCCACCCACTATACATAAAAATCACATTTACGTGGTACAGGTAGTCCGGACGAGAAATTCTTTACTTAGGACAGGCTTATTCACGCCGCGCCGACGAGAATGGACTGGGTTCCAGGAGTGTAGCAGAAGCCGTCCAGGCGTACACCGCACTCATCGAGCCGTTTGCACGTCCAACCGCATCCGCCGTGGCTGCCGAACGCGACGTTGTTCGTCGCGAAGAGACACTGGGTGCCCGGCGCGTTGAGGCATGCCGCGCCGTCGTTGTACACGGTGCACCTGCCGCCGCACACCCCGCCGCTGCGCGTGTTGCAGTACGTGACCATGGTGCTCGCGCGGCGGCTGGGGCTGCCGTCGGTGGGGATGGGATCGCCGATGAAGGTGAGCGTCGCGTTGGTCGTCGCGAGCCAGTGTGAATTTGTCTTCGCTGACGACGGTGTGCGCGATCTGGTGGAAGTTGTGTTCAGAGCGGTTCCCGGTTCGTAAATACTACTCACAGCACTACCGGCCGCCGCCTCTCCAGCTGGGCTACCGAGAACTGCAGCAGGGATCTAGGGGTTAAGTCAGATGGGGCCGTCATGGTTCTCTGGGGAAGACATACCAGCGCGAGGGAGGCGACAACAAACATGGAGAAGGACTTGAAGGACATGTTGGAGACTACTCGTTGGTTGACTTGATTCTTGCTGCAATTGCGGTCTTTTATACACCCGCCTACTTCATAATAATAACGATCTAGCCGCAGGCGGTGAGACAGAATACCTTGCGCAAATGACAAGGGTTTCGCACCTCTGTAAACATCACTGCTTAACTCCTCTCCGCCAAATAACCAACAAGAGTTCGTCACTTGCGGCTCTGTCGTCGTGGGTGAGCCAGACTCTCTTGCTGTCGTCGAAACGTCAAGCGCAGCGAGTGAAAGAGTCGAAATTTTTAGAATTGAAATAATTTGTCCAGATATTGCATGATTGCTAGGACGTGTTGAACATCTGAACACCGGGGGCGGGTGTAACTGCGTCGTGTCGTGTACAGTGGCGCAAGTATAAGTATTCGTGAAGCAAGCCATAAACCGACCCCTCGGCAGGTTTCTGAGAACCCGGGCATGCAATTAGGGTCCATGCAGAATGCCCGAGACCAGCCAAGAATATCGCAAAAAAAGCTCGATACAGCAATAAAACTTGGAGACAGCAACAAGCGTTTCAGTGCACAGAAGCGTAGTGACTTAATGGTGCAAAGAGATCTGAGTTGGCAGGATGGTGCCAGGGACACTGAGAAGGGAAACATCCCTCGCTCCGACCCATTCAAGTTCTTAAGCCATTCCTCCGAGTCGAATTTGACTTAAAGACAAGGAGTTGAGGAGGTGAACAATTCCAGGCAACCAAGCCATGTGCTTAAGGACGCGTAGCATCCTAAGACCCAGCGTCGTACTGACATTTAGTAATGTCCGAGACGACGGTCGTCTACTGGCAGGCGCCAGAGGTGCGTTCGTGCGTACCCTCATACATCTGCGTGTTTTCTCTGCTGATGCAGCGGTGCTCCCAGGGGCCCTTACGATCCACTCAAAGTCGACGTATGGTCCGTCGGCGCAACAGTGTGGGAGCTCGCCAAAGGAACACCGCTGTTCGCCCGCCGTTGGTCGTTAGGTTGAAGTCGAGTCGACGGTTCGGGACAAGCGCTGAAAAGCGTCGGAAATCAGAAATTCCGCCAAACAATCCCCACGGCAGGCTTGATCCGAACCTCCATGGGCAAGGCTTCCTAAAGAAGGCTAGAGGATTTTCGCTCCGTTTTGCCTCCGCTGCTAGCCGCTGCTCCGGTCGATCCCACCAAGATCCCACTCCCTGCTCAGATTTTTCTAAAAAGGCTTGCTACGAGCCGCAAAGTTCCCAGGCAGAATCAGCTACCACTCACTTTATATAACTCTCAAAAAATCACAAAAAGAAAACTCCGTCGTCACAAGTCGTTCGGATGACAATTGCCTCTCAACACTGAGACTCTACCCCTCTCGGGCTTACACCTATACAAGTACGTAGCGAGGTCCCATGCTAGCATACAAGCACGCGGATCGGTTTGCTGGGTCTCTGTTGCTTACTACTTATCGAAGGGGGTCGAACAAATTACAGAAGCATCTGACTGAGCTTGTAAGAAAACGAGGCGCCGACAAGATACCCACACCGTCCGGACTCCAGCCACCGCGGCTTTCAGCGCTAATTAGTCCTTGCCGGCGGATGACGCGCGCCTCGTGTGACCAGATTCTGGCGATACGACCATCAGACTCCGTCCGGGGGAATTCAAACCTATTCAAACTTCAAGGAGCACCGAACCCCCGGGTAGACGATAAGTATCAAAGAGCAGCGGCCGCAAAACCTCTGTCATAAAGAGATCCGTATGGCAATGCGTGCAGTTTGTGCGATGACCGAAATATTTGATGGATGGATGTGCAATTCTTCTTCAGATCGGCGGAACCAATTTTGCGGTTAAATGAATGTCTTGTAGCCTCAGTCTAGGACGTGTAGGAATGCGGTCTGAGCGACTCGGGCAATTCCATGGTCGCCAGACGACTTCTTCCAGCCCGCAGCATGATTCCGGTGATTTATTTGAATATCCCTGCGAGCTAGCAGCGTCGCAATAGCCATGATTGGCAATGGCGACCTCTGAGAATTCACGCGCGACGTTGGATTCATTAATATTCATATGTACTACAAACACCTCACCCACTCTCTAAATGAGCGAACGAGAATTATGGCTAGTGCTACAACCCGCAATTAACCAATAACAATCGGTGTCCGAACCGTTTATATCTGCGAATACGGCGGGAGCGACGTGGCTGACCACGACGGCGTCAGAGGAGGCTTGCCAGGTACCTCAGCCAGCTGCCCTGCGACAGGACGCTCGCGGCCCGGCGTCGGGGGAACCGAGACGGCGGGCGTTGGTGGCGCGGAGCGATTGTGCACCATGTGCGCGCGGATGAGGTGGCCCGCGGCGAGGGCGCTGAGGAGGGACAGCTCGCCGGCCATGACAGCGGCGGCGATGATGCGAGCAAGGCCCTGCGAATTCTGCCCGGGACGCGTGGGGTGTGCGCCGCGGAGGCCGAGCATCTCGAGGACGGCGCCCTGAGGCCGAAGTACAGTCCCACCGCCGACGGTGCCGACCTCAATCGACGGCATCGAAACGGTCATAAGCAAGTCTTGCCCGTCGTTTGTCCTGGAATTTTGCGTCAATGGCCTGCTTGCTACCAAAAGTAAAACGGGCACTTACGGCTCCATAAGTGTCATGCAGTTGGAGCTGACAACGTTCTGGGCGGGATCCTGGCCAGTGGCCAAAAAGATGGCGGTTAGAATATTCGCTGAAATAGGGTTTAATCTCGTTAGTTATGGTTTATTACTTAGAACTTTTAATAAATTTACCTGCGTGTGCGTTAAATCCGCCAATCGAGCCGGCCATGGCGCTGCCGACGAGGTTCTTCTTCGTGTTCAGATTGCACAGAGCGTCCACCGTCGTCTTGAGCACGCTTTTCACGACACTCCCGGGGATGACCGCCTCTGCAACGACGCTCTTTCCACGGCCCTCGATCCAGTTCATCGCCGCGGGCTTCTTGTCCGTGCAGTAGTTCCCGCTCAGCGCGAGGACGACCATCTCGGGGAACTCGTTCTGCATGACCTCGAGCGCCTTCTCCGTGCCCTTAGAGATCATGTTCATGCCCATCGCGTCGCCGGTCGCAGTCGCGAAGCGCACGAAGAGCGTGCGCCCGGCCATGGCCGTCTTGAGGTTCGTGAGGCGGGCGAAACGCGACGTGCTCTCGAACGCGGCCTTGAGCGCACCATGCCCCTCGGGGCTGGCAATCCACGCCTTGGCGCGCGCCGCCTCGACGATGGAGGGGAAGTCGATCGCGGGCCCACGCGTCATCGCGTCCTGAGTGAGGACGGTGGTGACACCGCCGCCCGCGTTGAGGGCCTTGCACCCGCGGGACGCAGACGCGACGAGGGTCCCTTCGGCGGTCGCCATCGGGATGTGAAAAGACACGCCGTCGATGTTGAGGGGCCTGCGATACCGAGGGGGATAGGAACGTAGCTGAGGTGGTGTCAGTCCATTTGGTCAACTTGTAGTGAGCCTCACGTACCCAACAACGTTCTCGCAGCACGCGCCGAGGACCTTGGCGTAGTCATACCGTTCAAAGGGGATGTCCGAAGCTTCGAGTGTCTGGGTGAGAGAGGCGCGGGCTGCACGAGTAAGTTAGCGAGTATACAACTTTGGAACTGACCCGAACACTCACAGACCAAGGCCCGTCTTATCCTCACCGCCCTCTCCAGCCCCGCGGGTTCCTGAGCCGGTGCAAGTACCTAGAAGTACACGGCGTCAGCAAACGGAGAATATTCCAAGGAAACCAACACGCCTTCTCAAGCGCATACGCCGCAATCTTCCCCGCCTGTGAGAGAGTGACCACCTCCTCGTCATTAAATTCCCGCAGCCCGGCCGCTTTCGGCGAATTCGCCAGCAGGGCAAGAAGTTCCGGCAGCGGCCGCGGCTCTTGCTCGTCCAGATCCTCCTTCTCTGACGCCTCGTCGGTTTCTTTCTCCGACGACTCGTCGCTGTCGCTCGGTGTAAGAGGGAACTTCCGCGCAGGCGTCCGGCTCCGTGTCCCCTTACCTCGCGCCCGCAGGCGGCGGTCCACGTCCTCGAGCGAGAAGGTGGGAACCGCCTCTGACACAGGTGCCCGGGGCGGGGGCACGGCCACATGCACGGGCTTGGCGATGACCTTGGCCGCGGACGCAATGTCCCGCGCCCAGCTCTCCGTCTCCATCTTCGCCTTCTCCGTCTTCGTCTCGGCCGGCGGCAACTTTGGCGCCTTCATCTCAACCTCATGTGCTCCCTCTGCCTCGAACCTCACGCCTCCACGTGCGCGCCCAACGCCGCGAAGCAGATACGCGTTGAGCAGTACGCTGAGCGCGAGCACGGCGACGATGCCCTTGCTCAGCACGGGATCACCGACGAGGCGGGTCCACGTGGAGAGCGCCGCGTCGATGTGGCGCGAGAGCGTGCGGCGCGCGGGGTGCACTGTCAGCGGTGGGCTCAGACGCACCAGCAAGCGCGGTTCCGAGTCGTCAGCCTGCGAGGGGGCGGGCGTGAGAACAGCGAGCAGCGCGCGGTCCAGAGGCGTCGTGTGCGCGGTGGGTGTGCGCACCGCGAACGAGGACGAGGACGCGAGCGGCGCGGAGAGGTTGAAAATGTGTAGGACAAGGAAGGACGCGATCAGGAGGAGCTTCAGGCGAGCGACGGGGTTCTCCTGACCGACGACCTTCTCGTCGCTTGCAGAGAGTGTGACCCGGCGGGGAAGGAGCGTGCCCTTGGGCCCTACGACGCGCGACCACAGGGACAGGGACGGTGTGGGGGACGTGGGGGACGTGGGTGGCGGAGAGGCAGCCTTGATGCGGCGGACCTCGATCATGACGGAGAGGACGGCGGCGAGGAAGGTGCACATCATCAGGCAGTCCAGCGCGAGGAGAAGGGAGGCAAGGGCGCAGACCTCAGTGAGGCCGGTGACGTTCGAACCAGCGCCAAGCAGGAGCACGGCTATCTCGAGGACGTAGTCCCGAAGGATGGGGTAGTATGTCGTGCTGAAAGCGTCCAGTATCACCTCACCAGTGGGAGTGGAGGCGGTGCGGAGGGCGCGCGGGTGGGTGAGTACGGCGCGGGCGAGGCGGAGGGGCTTGTCAAAGCCGACCGTGCAGACGAGGAAGGGAAGGGCCTCAGTGAGGGCGACCGGATTCATGGGGATGCGGAGGAACATCGCAACAGGGAGGGCGAGGAGGAGCGCCAGTAATGACGTGGTGGTGATAGCGAAGGGAAGCAGGAAGGACGACCCGAGGGCGCGGGAGCGCGAAAAAAAGGAGGAAGAACGTATAGTGCATCAGGACGTAGCCACTGAGGACGAGTAGGATATCCGGGGTAGGTGTTTTCTGGAAAAAATTAGATTTTGTTTTTGCAATGGATGAAAGCGTGCGTACCTTTGCCAGCTCATAAAACCGGACGACCAGCGCCCTAAGCGCGTACGCAAACCATTTTCCCGACCGCATCTGGCCTATCGCCTCGCCCGGGGCATCGACCTCATACGTGAGGCCCCAGCTGTCCGACGGTAGCGAGCGCAGCGGAAAGCCATCGCGGACCTGCACCGTCTGTACCCACGCGTCGGGGCCTTTCTGGATGTGATTGAAACCCGGATGCAGCGCTGCGATGTGTTTGGTGACATTCTCGAGCGACGCGGGCTCCAGCTGTGGGCCACTGAATATTATCTGCTGTAGATCCAAGCGCGGGACCTGATCGTCGCGGAACCACACGGCTTCGCGTACCGGCAGCCAGTCTTGCGTGTAGAGTGCATACGCGGGGCGTGCGGGCGGAGAGGGTGCAAGGAATGCGGAGTGCTTGACGGCGTTCAGGACCTGAAGGTAAGCGAGAGTCCCCACGAAAGTAAGAAAAACGATAGTCTCAATAGGAGAGTAGGCGGCGTGGATGGCCAACGGTTTGAGAATTGTACGCATTGTGGACACCTTGGTGGGCACTCATCTTGGAAGATTGTGAAGGTTAAATCTGCGCGGTTTGCCGACTGGGAGACCCCGGTCACCACTGTCCAAGTGCGGCCGCACATCATGTCATACCGCTCCCCGCAAGTCTACATTCGGAACTCGCTGTGGCTTTGTGTGTGTCGCCGTCCTCCGGTCTGAAAGGCGTGAACTGCTTATCAAAGGTGTAAAAGTATCTCGTGAAAGAGATCCACAGTGCGGACGTAGACTGCCTGTAATCCTACAAAAATTAAATATAATGATGTTCCGTCTCGGAGTACAGAGTGGGCAGGGCTTAGTTGTCCCCTTCCGACCCGTTGGAGTGCAATCCCGGGCGGAAACAACGGGACAGATAAGCAACTACAAGGAATCAAAGTAATACCGACAAGGTCGGTACCGGCGCCGGTTGGATCATCTCAGAATCCAGACTTCAATGTCGCCTTCAATCAACTACAGGCTGTCGACATACGGCCGTCGAATGTTGCCACAGCGAGGCAGCACAAGAAAGAGAGCAGAAGAGAATTGCGGTGACTGAGTTGGGTCTGAGTGCGTCGGCGTTCGGAAGTTGATGCCGCCGACAAACCCTAACCCTAATCTGTGGTCAAAGCGTCATTTTTCTATCCTGTTTCGTCAATGTTCCGTCAACATCGTGCTATTTTCCCCTCGCTCCTCAAATAAACAGTCGAGTACGGATCCGCAGATCACTTGGCAGCGTGGCTGGATTTTATGCAGTCCAAGGTGCATGACGACATCCGTCTACCCCACATCTACCCCGGGATCAAGTCCGATTGAATAGTATGTCTCAATTGTACAAGTTACAGTTGGGGCATAATGACTGGATACACATCTACCTTAAGTGCGGATTAAGGCCGATTCAAATTAGCAAGCTGAAACAAAAATCAAAAAGAGTGCCTCGCTCGCGCACAAGGGGATGAGACGAGGGACTGCAGACGATTTTAGTATGTTTTGGCGAAGCAATCCACAAGGCCGCAGTAAAATTGTTGTAAGCAGTTGCGTCCAGCGACTGGCGACGACATTCACAGCTCCGAGACTTGAAGCGGCCTCCCCGACCGTCAATCGATAAACCTATACTTCCCTATGACCCACCACATGCACCATCCAGTATAATTTGTGCACTCTTCAAGCGCTGCCATTACTCCCCTAGAAAGATACGCTACCCCACCGCACCAGCTCGCTCGCTACAGATCTCTCTTTCCACACCAGCGCATCACGGGATGTCCTCTACTTTATCAGACCCCTCCTGTGGAGCCGCGAGTGCCAGCTCGCGCAGCGCCGCCAGCTCCGCCGCGGGCTTGAACACCGTAGCCAGTGGGAACTTTGCACTGCACCACGCGCGGAACTCCGCCTCCCGCGGCGACTTGATCGTGTCCAGGAACGCCAGGATCGCGAGTGCAGTCTAGGAACACAGGTCAGCCGTGTCCAAAAGAAAAAGAAAGAAAAAAGAGAGGAAGAGAACGCACCTTGATGTCAAGAGGGACCTCCGCGCCCATGACCGTAAACACCGTTTCCTCGACTTGCTCCCGCGGCGCCTGGAGCTTAACCTGCACTCTAGCGGCGGCTAAAATCGCCGGTGCGGAGGTGGAGTGGCGTTGAAGGTATTGCGAGTTGAATGTCTCGGAAGCGACTTCGTCCGGAAGGAGCTTCGACATCAACTCGGCCAGTACCGGCACCACAGCCTGCGGGGGCTCAGGAAGCGCGGAAACTTTAGGATAGCTGTCAGGAGCTGCTGAATGCCGGAGTAGTGGTGCATGTACCTGTCTGGCGGAATTCGATACGCCGCACATGTAGCTCCGGGTGGTCGGAGTTGATGGCAGCCGCCTGAGCTAGAGCTTTGGACGCCTGAAGATATTTTTCTACAGCATCGTGATGTCAACGCACGAAAAAAAAAAAGGCGATATTGAAACCGACTCCGCCGGACAGCCACATCGTACGTCGCTATCCACACCTCGATATTTGTGTCTGCCAACGTCACTAACGGCTTGAGTAACTTGGCGGCCCGCTCCAACGGATCGGTGCACTGCAGGAGCTTCGAGCCGTCCGGATCGTCGTCCTTAGGGGTGGGCTCCAAACCCTTGTCGTCGTTGTTAGACTGAGGCGAAGCTGCGTAGTCAAAACAGATCAGCAGTGGCGTGAGGAAGCCCGTGAGATAACAAGCCTTTTTTGGCGTCCTCTTGGATCTTCTGGGCTGCCTTCTTCGCCTTTTTCTTAGCCTTCTTCTGGGCATCCGTGAGTTGGGCTGCAAAGCACATTAGAATCGCAATTCGTAAATGGAAATGCACAAACCGCTGGTCGCCGTCGCGGCAGTGGCTATTGAAGGGTCGTCGTGCACAGCGACGAAGATCTACTCGAGCATCATCAGGAATTGATCGAGAAACAAAATGGAATCACGAACTCGCGAAGCAGACAGGGCAGCCTTGACGTACGCGGGATGAGATCGTAGGCGGTCTTCCCAGGTTAGAAGGCTATGCCCAGGTGAACATCCAGCGCAGCAGGGGTATGATGGAAACAAACTTGAGATATATATTAATCGTGAACTTGCGTAGTGAATACCCGTGGAAATCATATTGGTCGTCCTCCACTTCGTCGAAGACCTGGGCCTCCATCAGGGCAGTGCCGCAAAAGAAACGCGATGGGGGCTGACCTTATTAACGGCCATGTACTTTTTCAGTGCTGGCCCGAAGTTGCCATTCTTGTTATGGGCGTCGGCTTCTTCGACAAGGTAGAACAGCGATTGCATGTCCTCGAGATCCGCGCCGGGGCTGGCAGCGTCTTTCTGTGCACAATGTGCTATTAGCGGGACGGTCATCAGGTGAGGGTAGGACACACTTTGGTGAAAAGCCCCAATAGAGCGCTAGCTTCCTCAACCATCCCCGCGCGAAGTCGGTATTTTGCGCTCTTCGTGTTCAGGAATCGATCCTGCCCATCGAGGAAACGGGCATCCTCTAGACACCGAGCACCACCGAACAGGTCCCCAGCGCGCTTCAGCACGCGTCCTTTGAACATGTGGAGCTCGGGAAGGGTGGGCGTGTGTGCCAGCGCTAGATGGAGCATCTCGAGCGCCTGTGAATGTCGGCCTAAGTAGGAGTGGTGTTGTGCCAAGAAGTACAGCGTCCACAGATACGTCGTCGGCTCAACGTCCGTCGTCGACGAAGACGGTTCGGGGGAGGCAGAGCTGAACTTGTCCCGTGCATCCACAGCGACCTCCTCTATTATCTGTTGTTTTGGCTGGTCTTGGTAGAGACCTTTGATGTCCGAAAATAGGGAGGGGACGCCTTTTTTGAGACCAGAAAGCAAGTACGGGGTAACCAGCTCTCTGAAATGGTCGCCAGACGCTATTGTCAGGGCTAATCGTCGCGGGGCTGTTGCTCGGGGGAGCTGAGTGGAAAATTCTTCGAGAATAGAGAGCGCCTTTGGGGCCCTGGCGTCCGTTGCATCTTGGAATCCGTGAGTAACATTCACGGGGCGATCAACAGAAGCAGACCTAATGTTAATCCCAGATTAGAGAGATATCCCCGATAGTATTCATAGCAGTCCGGATTGTGTTCGACAAGGACACGCCACGCGTGTTCCGCCTCGTCCGATTGCAGTTTAGAGAGCAAACGTGCTAGGCAGATACATTAGGGGCGTGAAACGAAAAGGCTGAGCCGCCTACCGCGAATCTCCATGATGGAAGTCCGATCCACGATAGCTCTCGACTTCGCGTTCACGTCGAGCATGGCAAGTGCTTCCGTGAATTCGCCGAGATCCTCTAGGAGGCGGACATGGTACAGCATGGTCTCGGAGTGTTCTACGTCGTAATCGGGGACGTTCTGGTCTTGTCAGCGACGAACAGGGAGGAGGGGCGTCCTTCACTCACTTTCAACGTCGCCTCATAATGCTCAAGCACCTTCTTTGCCTCTGCCAGATTTCCATTTAAATGATACGCGACGGCAAGCGCCATCCAATGCTGGCGCATCGCGGGGCGGATTTTAAGGAGGGTATGTCGAGTCTCGACCAATCCATCGTAGATGCGTAGCTGCGTCTGCAGCTGGGCCGCGTCACGGAGAATGTTCAAGTTTTCCTAGGATCGATTAGTCAGGGGCTGTATTTTAATCAACGGGCTACGCACTTTATCGAATCGTAGTGCCTGGGTATAGCACTTGAGGGCCTCCTCATAGTTCTTTTCTCCCTTGTGTATCAACCCGTACACATGCCAGCAGATATGTGATGTCAGATCGAGTCGAACGCCCTTCCGCACGAGCTCGATTCCCTCTTCGCGACGCCCCATATGCGTCAAGACGAGGCCTTTCATACAGGTCGTCTCTACGAAAAATTAGCTTGGGTGCCTTAGCAGCACAGCTAGTAAAACGCACCTCCATGTTCGGGGAACTTTTTGAGGATTTGGTCCGCGGTTTTTAGGCCCTTTTTAAGCTGCCTAGTTTCGTACAAGGTGAGCAGTTCCTTGAACAGAGTCGACTCTTTCGGGGGCAAGACTCGTTTGGCGGGAATGTCCGACATCTCTATGGGCTTTCGTGGTAGTCGACTCCAAAAAAACGGCGAGACGGACTGGAGACCGCTAGGAAGCTGCCTGAGGCGCGTTTACCAGAGTCCGAGCGAGAGAAAGCCAAGACGAGGGATAGAAAAGTTGGGATGACGGCGTGTGGTAAGCGGATTGCCTTTTGGGCGCTCTTTACTCTTGCCTCCGCTCTTCCTACTTGTCTCGACTGTTTCTGCCTGGAAGTTGCTGAGAAAGCTTGTCCAACGAAATCGTAACATGGGCTACTGTACTACGAATCGATATTGAGCTTGGAATGGTGTGCAATAGGCGCTTCTAGATCTCTACTACTGCGCGTTCACTCTGACTTGGCTCTGGCGGAGTCGGAGTCTGACCAACTGAGGCGGCCGGCCCCAGCTCTGGCAGACTCTGGCCTCTTCTGGCAATGTTCCTTCTCGGCTCGACGTTGGCCATCGGAGATTTTCTCCCGCGACGCACGGCGTTCACGCGGAACGTCTTCGAAAGAGGCATCTAACCAGCTTCGAAACTCATAGACTGCGACGGTGTCGCGTACTTATAGAAGGGTCGGAAGGCGTTAAAGAGACCACTGGATGCGCGATCCACTTGAAAAGTTGGTCTGAATCCGAGTTACTCAACTTAAATAGATCTCAATGTCATTAACCATCCTTGAGCCGCTCAAGGGGGGATGTTTGCGAAAGGAAATCGGAAGGAAAAGGCCAGAGCGTATGGCAATAGTCCCTACGCCCAACAAGGCAGACCAAGGCTCGACGATCTAGTCTGAAGTCATCATACAATCTGACGATACAGGGTGTATTCGAAAGCAAAAAAAAAGCAGAGTAGCAAACGAAAACAGTACGATGGAATAAAATAAATGAGGCAGACTGATAACAGTTACATACACTAAATTAGAGCAATACATCCAGGGCAAGGGAGCACCAGAAATGAGAGTAGTCGTGTCGTGTCATATATACGGCGATCATGCCTCCGGAGTGGGTGAGCTATGCTTGGTTTTCCTCGACGCAGCCTTCGCTTGCTTTTTCTGAAGAGAAAAATTAGTAATCGCCGGCGACGTGGCTATCCGAAAACTAACCTTTGCGCGTGTCCGCTGTCCCCTGCCCAGTCTCTCCTCTCCCGAAGGCTCGGGGTCCTCCTCTTCCTCATCGTCGTCGGGGACAGCCGGCTCGGACTTGTCCTCGTCCCCGTCGCTCCCTTCGGACCCAAAATCGTCCTCCGAGTGACCCGAGTGCCGCTTTCTTCGCCTTCTACGAAAGGGTCGGATTAATTATCTCTACATCGAGGAAGAGACAGCGACTCACTTGGCCGGGTTGCCATTCGTTCTTGGGGGCGCCTTGCGCTTGACTGTGGCCTTCTCAGCTTTCTCCTTCTCCTTCTTCTCCTTCTTCTCCTGTACAACCAAATGATCAACACGGCGACCACCTCACCACAACGAGACGCCAACCTTGGTAGAGCTGTACTGCTCCTTCAGCCACGCCAACATCTCTTCACTCAGATATACAGTCTTCAAGGTCTACCATCCCGCGTTGATACACATCATGAATAATGGCTGATTCCACTGACCTTGTTAGCTACATCTGCGCTTGCCAGCGGACGCAAAATGTCCTGCGGAAGCTTGACCTTTCCCGGATACGTCGTGATGTTGAGCGAATGCGAATGCGCCCAGATCTTGATGAGCTCCTGCGCCAGCTCGCAAATAACATACAGATTCTGCAAACAAAGTCAGTATAGCGCAAAACGCAGGCGAGGCCGGCTTACCTCAGTGTACTGCTCATCCGCGTCACGGACCGTTTTGCCCTTCTGCGCCAGATGGTACAGAAGCGAGATCGTGTCCGCGTTGGCGACTTGTTGGAGGTAGAACTGAATGTATCTTGCAAAACACAAGACGTCAAGATCGGGTTTTATGGCCGAGGACGCAGACGTACTTGGCGATATCAAGAAGCTCCTCCTGAGAGGTCGCGAAATCCGGATGGTGTGCCAGCAGATGCAGCAGCCGGATGAACATCATCTCCATATTCTGCACCCGTTTCGCTAAGTACATGACTGTCAGTCACCTTCACGTGCAGACACACAGTAGAAGGAACGCTACCTGCAGGCGACTTCCGCACGACGCCATTAACGTACGAAATTGCCTACCGATTCCAACTTCGTTAAACAGCTACCGGGATAAAAAGTCGGATGGAACGAACCAGGGCCTTGACGTCCGCCTCGGGATCGTGCACAGTGAGGAACGGGATGACATTGTAATGCGCCGGGACTTTCGGCGGTTGCGAAAGGGCGACCAACTTCTTCAGGAAGGTCATCCGCACGTCGAAACACGTGTCCTGGATCACAGAATCAGCGCGCGAATCCAGGACAGCGGCTCACGCACCTGCACGACGATTGCCAGCTTTAAAAACCGGGGCGCGATTGCAGTAGCGTACGCAGGGACGGTCGACAAGTGCAGTAGCGATACCGCTGCCTGAAGCCGCATGCGCGACATCACTTTAGGACTGCGAAGCGCAAACCATCAACGACGATACTCCAGGGGGCAGCGAGCGACTCACTCTTCACCGGAATCCGCAATGAACGACCCGCCATGTTCCAGCAGGGTAGCCAGCATCTTGAGCACGGGGGTCGCGATCTCAATCGCGTTCTCCGACGACGCATGCGCAAGGCTCCGGTTTCTACAGACTTTGAGCGCGAGGATCTTGGCCCGCAGATTATCCGACACTTCCGACTCGTCCGCCCATTCCTCTTCTGTGTCCATCGCATCCTAAAGATAATTATAAGACACAATGCTTGCAGGAGGAAATGAACGACGCGCATCTAAGGGGTGCGTGGGAATCATGAGAAGCTCCTTAAGCAGGAACGTCGTGAGGACGTCACTCTTGTGCTCGAACGCATCCGGCGCAAAGCGGGCGAATTGGGCAAGTACAGCGACGTGTGCAACGAGGACCTCGGGGACGGTGGTACCCAGCGCATCACAAATGACCTAGAACAAATGAGACGCGACACGAAAAGACAGAAAGTCAAGTACCTCAACGACTTCCGTGCACACGGTCGCCTTGTGCTTCGAGAACGCCAGGAAGCGGGCAGCGAACTTCGCCTGCCGGAACGTGCCCTCGCACGCAAGGCGCTTGATGCGCTCTAGTGCTCGCCTGTCATAGTTTCAGCGACTATATCACACAACAGCGCAAACACGCACTTGTCAATAGCCACCACCTTCTCGTCCCAACGCGCAACCGCAGCGAGCGCCTGCAGCGACAGCTCAACGACGAGTGGGTGCTTCTCGTCCGCAACACCCTTCACCAGTTCGCCCACGTGGCTCCTGTACAGCGCCGGAATATGCTTAGACACGAATTTCAGCAGCTTCGACGCGTTCTCGGACATCAGGTGGTTCGTCTTCTGGAGGCGCTTGAGCAGGGTCGGGATCGACGACTGGTTCACGATCCGCAGCGACGCCTGCCGTAGGATGAAGTTCATGGTAGGCGCGATAGCAGAGGAGACCGTGTCCATGCGCTTGACGAACTCGTTCTGAAACACATTCAGAATTCGGGATGCGCTCAGACGGCTCATTAAGACGAACTGTGGCTTTTACAAGACCCTTGAGGTCGGTCTGCACGTCCATGCATGTCTTGAGCAGCTTATACAGCCGTTGTTCGTTGAGCTTGGCAAAGGCGTGGAGGTCCTCCGAAGCTTTGTGAGGCTCAGGGTTTGCGGCTGGATTGACAAGGCATCAGTCTCGTGCAGAGGTTATCAGGCGACGATGTACCGCTAATATATTTGATAACATTGGATAGCTTCGTGGTGATCGCCTCCTCGTTCTCGTCAATAACACCGCCCTAATCAAAAGTGAATAAATGCCAAACAGACAGCGGCAGCCATACGTTATTCAATATACAGCTTTCAACGAAATGCTCGAAAATGGTCGGTCGTCTGAGGCATACATGTGAGGAGGCGGGAAAAGGCGCAGGACGATAAACACACGAGCGTTGCAAGGCGCTGATAGCGATTAGCGTGTTCACGGCATGGTCGTCGTCCAAGCACGCCATGACGGTCAGCAACCGGTCCGTCCACGCGACCTCATCGACGTCGGTGTTCTTAGACGTCGACGGCGTGGAGGACGACGGCAAAGGGAGGATGTACTCCGCCACCACCTCCTCCACTAACGGCCTGGGCACCACGGTCAGCGCGCGGTTCGTGTAGGACGCTCGCCCAAATATACGTACCGAATCTCGGTGGTGATCTTGATCATCTGGAACATCTCGTTCGGGATCCACGCAAACTGCCCAATGGCGGCGTTGTCCTTGTTTTCGCTGAGTGCGCCGTCAGCCACTGCACACGTCGAAGCAGAAAGGACACGCACATTTCGGGGTACGCCAAGGAGTAGAGCTTGCCCAGAGCGCGCAGAGCTTCGGCGCGGACAGAGTGCTAGGCAGATGTGAGTGAGCAGGGGCAGAGCACGGAGGACCGGCACACCTTTTTGTCGACGATGCGGCCCGCGACGGCGCGCAGCTGGTCGGTCTTGACGTGGTGGAGCGCCGTCTCGTAGTCGAGCTGCGCGTACACGCGGCACACCGCCGCACGGACCTTGTCGTCCGGGTCGAGGAGCTTGGCCGCGAGCGCCTCTTCGACCGCATCGCGCTGCTCGGGCACACTCCCGAGCAGCGCCAGCGCACTCTCGACGAACTTGAGGCGCACGGCGGGGGCCTTGTCGTTCTTGCGCTTCAGCCACATGTTCCACGTCGACGGGTGGTTTCTGGTCAGCTCCACACCGCCAACGCTGTCCGCGAACATCTCGCCCAGCGCCTGGGTGACGATGAGCCGGAGCTGGAGCTCTTCCGCCTGGAGCTCTTCTTCGAGCTGGGGGATAACGGTGGGGAGCACTGCGGGGCACGAGCGGTAGAGGCGCTTGATGAGCTCGTGGACGGTGCTAATCTCGGAAAAATCCTCCGAGGGCTCGGAGACGATGATCTCGGTGAAGTATTGCGAGACGTGTCGCTGAAGCTTGTCCGCTGTGGCATTGCACACCTGCACCGCGAGGCGGTATGCGGGCTGCTCTAAACGCTGAAACAAAAGGTCAGCGCGTAGGTTGGACGACGGTCGCGTCACACACCGCGTGCTTGTCCATGAACTGTGCTATTATGGTCTCGAGCACCTCGGCCGGCAGCGCCTGGCACTCGTCGATGAGGGCGACGAGGATATCAGACAAAAACATCTCGATCTTTTTGGGAAGGTCGCGTCGCATGAGCTGGAAAAAGTCGCGAAAGATCTCGACCATGAGCTCGTCCGCGTTTTGGAGATCGCACACAAGAACGACGCTCTTGACGGTGGACAGAGACTCGAGGAGATGGAAGTATTCCGTGTAATATGGCGCATCAGAGCCCTTGAGCCCGGTTGTGAGTTGGCGGAAGAAAAACTGGAAGATATCGCGGAGTTCGCCCTGGGTGTATGGCGCATCCGGGGCGGTGAGGCGGAGAATATCCGCGAGACAGCAGGCGGCGTAGGCTTTTACGCCGCGATCCTTGTGGTGCATGATGGTTGTGCTGATGAGCTCCTTGCGAACGCTGCTGAGAGAATTGACGTCGACCAATTCCTGGTCGAGTTCTGCGAGTTCTAGGTGTAAAACCTGCAGTTTTTTGATGAGAGCATCGGTGGACAGAGCCTTTCCGACGAGTTTGTCGCGGAAAGCGAGTTTCTTGGGCGATGGAGCGACAGCATGGCGGGTTTGGGCCACCATGGTGTAAGGGGAAGAGGCACGCGTTGTGTATCTTTGTTTTCCAAAGCCTTCCGTAGGATTTTTGCCGAAGCCAAGTACATTCACGGCTTGGAAGGAGGAGAGTTGGGAGATTCCGAGTCACTCGGGGGGCGTTCATTTCAATTCAAAGGTAGCATTTTTGTGATACGAAAAACATCTCGATATTTTATAGCAATAGTTCTCAGGAACACTTTCCTTCATTTGCGTGTCGTTGTCGCTCCGTTATGAAATACCTCTTCTTCTGCCTCCTACGGTCTCAGGAATCACTTGAGGGATTTCTGTCGAAACCACTTTGATGTTATTGGTTTGTTATTGGTGGCTTTTAGCAAGGCATGAGTCGTGTGTATCCGAGAATGTGGCGAGACAAGCCAAAGACAAGCGGTAAAAGCTGGCAGGAGTGACACTTCGACACGATGACGGGGCCATCACTGCTGGAAGCGAGGTTAAAGATGTTGCGGCGACGACACCTCGATTCTCCTTCTCTCCAAGATAATAGCTGGTTAAATGGTTCAATGTCCAGGGCTCTGAATCAGAGATGAGTCCTGATTTGGCTTTTGCATATTTGCGTTTTGGGTCTGCAGTGGACAAGTCGTAAAGCACCTGCGATTCCGAGGCGAAAAGTCATATAAGAAATTTCCAGGAAATATGCATCATCATGCCGTCCACTATGACCAGATCGATCACTATTCAAGAGCATAATGAACCGCAAGCTGTCGAAAGCTCCCTCCGTTGGCACTAGGGCGGGGCGGATTTTCTCCTTTTGCAGGGTGATGGACGTGAAGCTCAAAGAGGTTGTTTGGCATTATCCTGGATGCCAAGCAAAGAAAATCTCTGAGCCGGCGATTTGCCGCGACAGTCCCTTCAAAAGTTCAACGGCTCGTTCATTGTCGCCAAAAAAGCGGACGTCGCCTATCCCGTCGCTCATATCTACGCCCTCTTTCGCTCTTTGCTATCGTTTCCCTGATAAATTCTGGTGTGTTAATTTCTGCAATTCGCCCGAAGCTACATGCTCAACAGTCATTCTTCAGAACTCCTTATTCATTCGGGGGTCTTATCAGCTGCATATATAGACTCATCAAAATGGCCGTCGAAAGCAACAACGTGAAAGTCTACACCGTCAATGGAGCAACGGCGTCCTCCTCTTCATCCTTGCCGGATTGGCTTACCCGCAAGCGTGCGGCCAAAGGGAAGGGGAAGCGGGCGGTGCGAGAGCACGTCGAGGGCACAATCGAGCTCATACAAGGATTCGAATTCCCCGAGGCGAGCAATCGTATAAAAACGACGAGGGACGGGCAATTTGCGATCGCGACGGGAACTTACAAGCCGCAGATGCGCGTGTGGGACCTCGCGCAGCTGACACTCAAGTTTGAACGGCATTCAGACGCAGAGAATGTCGATTTTGTGGTGCGTGAGTTGGTCCCAAATCTATATGATTCTCCAGCTCATCAGGATATAGATGCTTTCGGACGATTGGACAAAATCAATACACTTGCAAAATGACCGGACGATCGAGGTGCACACCCAGGGCGGATTCCACTACCGCAACCGCATACCGCGCTTCGGCCGAGCACTCGCGTACCACTTTCCCTCCTGCGATGCCCTCTTCTCCGCCGCCGGCAACGAAATCTACCGCCTAAATCTCGACCAGGGTCGTTTCATGACTCCGCTTGTACTTACGGATGAAGAAGAAATCATGGGCGTGAACACCATCGACGTCAACCCCGCGCATCAGTTGCTGACCTTTGGCCTCGAGGGCACTGGGTCCGCGCAGTTTTGGGATCCCCGTTCCCGGTCGTGTGTGGGCGTCCTGCGCTTACCGCGTAGTCGGCTGATGCCACCTGGCGCTGGTGGCGATGCGGCCCTGAGCGTAACAGCCATATCCTCGCGCGTCGATGGCCTCTCGTACGCTCTGGGGACATCGACGGGACACACCCTTCTCTACGACATTCGTGCAGGGCAGCCGTTTGCCTTGAAGGACCAGGGATACGGGCTGCCTGTGAAAAATGTCTCCTGGGTTGAAGGGGGGAGTCGGATGGCGGGCGACGGCATGGTGTTGAGCGCAGACCGAAAGGTCATCAAGATATGGGATCGGAATTCCGTGCGTCATTCTCCTTAGCTATTTATTTGAAGTTAACTAATTTTTAGCCCTCGACCAACTTCGCGGCGATAACACCTGCCGCGGACTTGAATCACGTCCACCATGTCCCGGCCAGCGGTCTCATCATGACCGCCAACGAGGGGATCCAGATGGCAACCTACTATATCCCACAACTGGGACCCGCTCCGCGCTGGGCGAGCTTTCTCGAGAACATTACAGAGGAGATGGAGGACCAGACGACGCGCTCTGTTTACGAGGACTACAAGTTCGTCGAGCGCAGCGAGCTCACAACGTCAGTATTCTTGCCCTTTGTTTCGCTGCAACTTCGTCTGATTTTTTGTGTTTAGACTCGGGCTGGACCACCTCGTCGGCACGCCGACGCTCAAACCGTACATGCACGGGTACTTCTTGTCCCTCAAGCTCTACGATGCCGCCCGCATCATTGCGAACCCCTTCGCATACACAGAGTACCGCGAGAAGGTGGTCCGCGAGCGGATGGAGAAGCTGGCGGAGACGCGTATCCGTACAAAGAAGGATGGATCTGCGGGCGTCAAGATCAATAAGGCGCTCGCGGAGAAGATACTCCGGGATCAGGAGCGGGAGGCGAAGCGGCTCGAGAAACGGAAGAAGCGGGCGGCGGCCAAGGAGGGCGAGCCTATCGATGGCGACGAGGAGATGGCGGATGCGGAGCCCGAGCCCGCGCCGCGGCCGAGTCTGCTCACGGATCCCCGTTTCGCGAAGGTGTTTCAGGATCCGGCGTTCACGGTCGACGAGACCTCACGCGAATATGCACTGCTCAACCCCTCAGCTGCCGCGCAGCGCAGAAATGGCTCCGACGTCAGACGAAAAACCGCTGTCGAGGAGGAGGAGGAGGAAAGCGATAAGGTCTCGTCGGACGGCCTCGGGGATGGAAGTAACGACGACAGTGACGGAGAGAGCGGGAGTGGGAGCGATAGTAGCGACGCCGGAGGTTAGTACCGTTGCATTGCGCCCGCTCTCTGACTAACTGGTGTAATCCAGCCCTCAGCAAATTCGATCCCCGCGTTCGGCCGGGCCAGAAGAATGCGCGCGCCCAGGAAGCGTATTCCCGCACGCGAGAACAGAATCGGCTCGCAAACAAGGCGAAATTCGTGCCTATGCGGCCAGCCTCTACGGGCGCCAATGGAACTCATTTGGCCGATCGCAATGCTACGTTCGGCCAGAGAAGAGGGACCACCGCTGTCCCTGCGTCCGCGAGCGGTTCCCGCCCCTCGAAGGCTCATGAGACCCCCATGGAAGTTAGTTGGGTACCCTCGGCTTCCTCCGGCGGAGATGTGGACGTGGATGCTGGCTCAAGGAGTAAAAGTAAGGCACGGAAGGGCGTGGAATCCTTCGGCGCGGGGCTGGAGAAGGGGTACGGCGGGGAGGATGTGGAGATATCCGAGCAGGATAGGAAGGGAAGGACGCAACGGAGGAAAGGCGTCAGGAGTGGGAGTAAAAATGTGTTCAGGAAGATAGATGCATGAGCCGTTGATGTTACATGGTTGTACAATTGTTCTAATGAGTGTCTATGTAGCGGGTAGACGGGAGATACGTGAGGATTCCCAAGGAGTGTGGTGGTATTTGTCTAGCTGGCATTAGGATTATGACCGTAGACGCTGATAAAAAAAGTGAAGGAGCGATATTATGGATCGGAAATAGGAGAGCGACGTGGGAGACTACATCAGCAAAGCCATGAAAGTCGGTGGACCGGGGTCATCCTGGGCAGATAATCAGTCCCGGGCTAAGGGGGATGTATACAAAAGCGCACCTTCTTGATGAGAAGACCGTCCTCGGTTGGGATGATACGATTCACGCCATTGATCCGGGTGGTACATGAATAGCTCACAGTTTTAGGATCCTTGCAGTAAAAACTGGTATAGGATTGCCACAACTTGCCTCTTGCTTGCACATCCGGGCAGATGTGGATGCCAGCTCCAGGATTATAATCCAGGGAATTTAGGCCCCATCCGGATGGCGAGATGTGGCTCCAGAACAACCGGCGTCCAATGATGGCGGTACCTTCACGGTTTGTGGGGTCGTATTTTCGAGGGTGGAGTTGAAGTTCGATGGGTGTGTCCTTGTCCGAAGGCAAGAGTGCCATGACGGCCCAGTGCACGTGTGTGCGCTCGGGAGTCGCTACTTCACAAATACCCAGCCATGATTCTACCGTGGTCCGTCCAAAGAGGCAGGCACTTGAGCGGATGTCGTTTTTGAAACCAAAATAGTCATATCTGAGGCCGAAGAGCCGCTTATCAGGATCGGAGGAGAAGATCCCATTTGTCGGTTGATACGGCGAGATATTGCGTATCAAGGAAATGTTGTTTGGGGTCCAGCCCTCGCTGGCCGGATCTGTGAACTTGATGGGACATTCGAGGTTCCTTCGGATGTGTTTTACCCAGACGAGGTTGCTTGGGATTTGGTCGCGGGAATCCTCCTTCGCCTTCATGCTCACGATGAACAAGTCTTCTGTAATAAACTGGAAGCCAGTGATATATCGGGGCGCATTGCCAGGGATCTAATAAAGACATTCAGAACTGAAAATGAGGAAGGAAGGGAGAGAACACTTGCAGAAACGAGACGTGGCGCACCGCTCCAATTCTGTACGTGGATGTCGGAGGACGTCTGGTTGTAGTTTGGGTAGTGGGCCACAATGGCCACCATCTCTCCGTGCAGTTCCATGTGGTAAACTTCCGCTCCGAGCTGGAAGCCAACCCATAGCTTAGTAGTTGTAACGTGTCGGCCATCGTGCAAATGGTAAACATGAAGGTGTGCGAGTTGGGAACGCGGGTTGTCCGTGTTGTGATTATTACTGGGAACAGGTGAGAATCCACATCCGAGAACAGAGAACAGAGCCCACTATTCCAGGATTGCTACCAGCTGCGCAAAAGGGTCAACACACACAGCCTTGACGTAGTGCGACATCAAGGCGACGTTGAATTGTCTTCTTATGAGCTCCGTTTGCCCAGTTCGAAGCGAGGGCACCTGATACAAGCAAACTCTTGCCCACATCTGTAGACCAGTACTAGGCCCTGGAGCCATCCAGCTGCCAACGTCATACAGGTGCCCGTTCGACTCCCCCATGAAGCGATTCCCCGACTTCCATCCGAAACTACCTGCCCACGGCGTCTCCTCCGTAGTTTCCGGGATGCTGAATAACTTGCCGGAGGTATATTGCAGAGTCGACCATGCAAAATTGTACTGCGCGATTCGCTCTCGGACGGAGCGCATAACTTCGGGTGGCCACGCCAGCATGTTGTTGGTCATCAGGCTAAATCTCCCGCATTCCGACATGATGAACTGGGGCGAAGCATACGTCGCCTCTGTGGCGGGACGCCAGACCTGCAGGTGTGCTTCGTCAGCCAAGTGAAACAGCAAGGAAACAAATGGCAACCTACGAGAGCTGCCCGTGCGAGATCCCTGATGTCGAGATGCTTTGAGATTTTCAAAGCGATCTCTGGAGGAACCCGATTCGCAGCTCCCGGTCTCCGCGGCCACTGGCTGTTGGTGGTGTTTTTTGTTTGATAATCGAGGCTGTTGCGCGGAACGGGGCCTCCTACCCAACGGCTAGCGCCTTGGGATTGCGCCATCATGGCAACAGCGCTCATGGGCGGAGGTGGCCGTAGACTTCGACGTTCCTCCTTGCTATAATCCTTTGGCATTGAGAGCTTGGTATATCGCGTGTGAATATACACTGACAGAAGAACGAGGGACTTTATACCTGTTCAGGTAGCCTGAAGAACAACCAAAGCGCGGCTTCTGTAAGAGAAAAGCTCGCTTGTTTCGGGAGACGACGTGCTGTGGAGGCAACTCAAGGGCAGCTAGTTACAAAAAACAAGCAACATTTTGTATTCGCGCGTAGCACACTGACAGTGTTGCCAAATATCGACCAGTAAGTTGTATTCACACAAGACCAAGGGGGATCCAGAGCTGTTCTTTCGCGACGGGAGACCTTGTTTACATGTTCGGAATACAAATCAGGACAATAGGCAGAGCGGCCTGTAGGTTCCATGGTGATTTGGCAGAACAAGGAACTGCGTTGTTGTTCTTCTGTGTTGTTCAGAATCACAACGATCAGAGGTTTCGCTGGGCGCGAATTTCCTTTCTCGCATTATGCCGGTTGTGTTCAGTAAAGTATCAGACAAACAAGGTACGAGTGAGGAAAGAAAAGAATGTGAACCGATTCGTGCCGACCGAGCCGAAGACAAATAACGCCTAACAACGCCTGTTCATGTCCAAATTTGGTCCAATTTTTTTTTGTCTCAGACTCTCACCGTTTCTCGTCGAGCTAAAGCGCAGACAACCCGATTCCGAGCTTATCGACACCCACGCGATGACCAACAGCGACGGACCCGCCGAGCCTGGGGATCTCCCACAAAATTTCTCTTGAATCGGCGCATCATTGTGCCCAGTGGGATTACAATCTACAGTCATTCTATTCGCCAACTCGTTTGACCGGAGGACAACCGCAATTGGGATATGCACTGATATATCTAGCCGACATCATGGATGGCAGGATGGCTTTCGTTTTTGAAATACGTCCGGTAGATCATTGATGTGTTGTAGGATATGCAATTTCACAGGTATCGTTGGCCTCGACTCTTTAGTCCATCTCTCTTACTTACTTTCCTCCTTGATAGCACCGTGCTTTCTCCAAAATGTCGGATGTTGCCAAAGTTGTCGCGCTCGTTGGTGTCGCCGGCGTCGTACTCAAGACTATCCTCGACCGCCGAAGCGCAACGCGCGGTTTGCCTTATCCTCCGGGGCCCAAGGCGAAGCCAATAATAGGGAACATGTTGGATATTCCTCAAGCCTTGCCATGGCTCACATACTCTGACTGGGCCAAGCGCTATGGTTCGTTCGCCTCATCTTCGGTGTTGCAAACTCTGACCACCGCTCAAATCTCTAGGTGATATCATGCATGTTACAATCCTTGGTGCCCACATTATCGTCATCAACTCGGCGGAAATTGCGACCGAGTTGCTTGAAAAGAGGTCGGCCAACTACTCGTCCAGGCCAGACATCCCTGTTATGCACATGTAAGCCCATTGGTAAGGATGAAAATACCGTGTGCTGAGCCTTGATTCGTAGGAATGGTTGGATGATGAATATGGGATTGAAGGGCTACAACGACGAATGGCGCCAGGACCGACGAATTCTTCATCAGCGATTCCGTCGCGACGCTGCACCTACCCTCCATCCTATAGAGTTGGCGAAGACCCAAGAGCTCTTGATCAATCTCTTAGAGACTCCTAATGACTTCACAACCCATTTTAAAACGTATGGAGGCCCCGCTCGCAGATTGACAGATAACCTGAAGGCTTTTTTGCAGTTTCCCGACGTCCATTATGATGTACCTCCTCTATGGCCACCAGATCTCTGCTCATGATCCCCTTGTCGAGATTACGTATGAAGCGCTGGGGATGTTCTCTGGATCGGTCGTGCCCGGAACTCTGATCGTCAACGTCTTTCCGTTCTGTAAGCTCCCGGCCTATTACTTGATTATAATATAGAAATTCACTTTCTACAGTACGGCACTTTCCTCCTTGGTTCCCGGGTTTGGTGGCCCTAAACGAGCTATGCGCTCGGTCTCGCCTTTTGCTGGGAAAAATGCAAGACATCCCGTTTTACTCGGTTAAGAAACACATGGTACGAAGGTCCCTGTAATATAAGTAGTCCCCTCTAATGTCTTATGAAGGCTGACGATAACGCTGTGCCTTCCTGGGTTTCCGAGCTCCTGGAACGGACTGGGGACGCAGCTATTCCGGAGAACAATATCAAGGCGTTGGGGGCAATTACATTGGCTGGTACGACGGTCATCCTTTCAATCATGTATTGGTTTACTTATTTGCCCGCCACAGCCGCGATGGAGACTGCAAGTCATTGATCTTACCTCTCGCCATCTTTCCTTATGTATTTGACCACAGACTCTCTCTGCCCTCCGCGCGTTCATCCACATGATGGTTCTGCACCCCGAGATCCAGGATAAGGCCCAAGCCGAGCTCGATGCCGTCGTTGGGGACAAGAGGCTGCCCAACTTCGACGACCGCGAGTCTTTACCGTACATCGATGCATTGTATCGAGAACTCATGCGGTTCCATGGGCCCGCACCCCTTGGTAAGCTGTTTTCCTTTAGCTTCTTCTGCCTTCGTTGACCGTTCCTCCGCCGCAGGCGTACCTCATTCTTCGTCGCATGACGACGTATATAACGGTTTCTTTATTCCCGCAGGTCAGTTCACTATTGCGCAGAGCTTCCGTTGGTACTGATCTGATTGACAGGCTCGACTATCATGTACAATCAATGGTACCTGCGATTCTACTGATCCTCGAGACAGACACTGACATTCTACTCCAGGGCCATGTGCCGCGATGAGCGCGTGTATCCGAACCCCGAGGCGTTCAAGCCCGAACGGTTCATTGCAGCCGATGGAAGCCTCATCACCGAGAACTTCCCCCCTACATATGGATTTGGGAGACGGTCGGTTTCGTCTCCGCCCCCTCGTTCCCGCGTTAATATGTTTATCAGTGCATGTGCGGGAAAATCCATGGCCGACGCATCGGTCTGGATTGCGATAGCCTCCATCCTCGCGGTGTTCCGGATGGGCAAAGCAAAAGACAGCGCCGGGAACACCATCGAGGTCCCCGACGAGTACATCGACGGCCTTGTCACGTCAGTGTTCCCCGATCTGACTGGCTGTCCTCCGTCTGACTTGCAGCGTGCAGCGCCCCGGTGCCTTTCGAATGTGCCATTGTTCCGCGGTCAGAGGCCGCGAGGAAGTTGGTGACTGAAACACCCCCGCTGAAACTCCACAGCAACCCCATGCACTACGACGAGAAGGTGCATGGTCCTATCAACTAGACTGTAATTTAACTCCCAAGTCAATGTCATGAATCATTCGCGCTGCCAGGAGATGTCGGGTGGCGGTTGTGTGCGTGTTTTACAGATAATGATCAAGATAAACAAAACAAAGCCGCATTCACTGCACAGCGCTCGGGAGAAATAAGCTAGCTTGCGCGCTCGATGTCGAGCAATGACACTTGGACACCGGCTCGCAAGTCGCGACCCCCGCAAATGCACAGCCACATAGCTATTCTTATCTCTGACGTAATCCCTGTTGACGTTTATTGATCACCAGACTCGCTTTGACCAACGACCAGGATCGGCCTGTACCTGGCTCAGATTCAAAGGATAAGCTTGGATACGTTATAGCTATAGCCTACGGACGGTTTCTAATGCGACTGAGTACACCGCAAAAGTCGGATCAAGCATTCAGTGGTTGCTACAACGAATTGTGGGCCCGAGGAAATTCCAAGTATCATGAGCATGAAGCAAACCCACACCCTCTGCGACTTCTAGCCGCCCACACCTTCTAGATCGACGCTTTCAGTCGCTGAGATCTACAGACGCCCAGATAATCATATTCGAACCGCAGAATCCGCTGTTCTAACCCCTCATTTGGGTCCGGGGCTTCTCCAAGGTCTGCGCCTGTTTGCGCATCATCCCCATCGGTTAATTAAAAGCGTTTGATTCTGCTCGATACTATGCAGTACTATGCTGGGAATCTCTGGGGATTCTAGATCCTCTCTAGCTTCGTCTAACTTCGTCTCTACGCAACAATACGGTATGGATCTTCAAGTCCTCTCTGCCGATCTCGATGCACTGATCTGCATTCTCGGGGGTGTTTGAGGCCGCCGCTCGCTACCCGTCTAAAGCTTGTACCTCATGATCACAACCTAGCCCAGGCTACGAACCCAGAATTGGCAAGGGGAATAACCACGCGAAGGAAAGGCTGTTCAAATCCCCAGAAACGACGGTCGGCTGGGAAACACCTTAACTGAGCCACGACCTCTCTCAATTGGCCATAGGTTGAAATATCGATGGACTTTTGACTAACTCCTCCTTTTCCAACGTCTGAAAATAGCTGAAAATCCAAGCACGCGACCGACATGCGACAACGGATGCAAAAGAAAAAAAACCCGCCTCGTTTGATTCCAGCCACTCTAATATTCGTTTTTCGTCGTTAAGGTTTCAAGAAAGAACGAAAGCCACAGCGGAGTAAATGTTTCAAATTCACGGTCCATTTCACATCAGTCATTCAACAGTCACAAGATATCTTTTTCCATCCAAGTTCAACACAAACGCGCTTTCGAAGTGCGGCAGACTTCATTCTCTCTGTCTGCTGCAAGTCTGCTGGAAAGATTTGGATGGTCATTTCCCTCCGATAGCGCCGAGCTTATTTTTACAACAGGCACAGAGCAAGCAGTACACATGGAGGAACACATGGAGCTCCTCGAGCTTCGAATTCTCTCCAGTGATCGTCCGCGGAAATGTTTCCGGCTACAATGGGGTAAATCACGCCACCATACGACGCTCGCTTACACAACCTAAATGGCAATTGACGGCCGGCCATGTGAATCTGCTTAAGATTAGGCGCAAGGCTTTCAAGCGTCAAGATAGACGTTCAAACGTTCAGAGTAGAACATGATCGACAGTCAGTGGTGCCCGCGTAGGGCATCGGTAGAGTATCCCAATAAGGAAGGTGCGACATTCTTGATGTACTTCTTCGACGCTGCAATGCTGGTTCGACACCATGATCAACAGCACATTCTCAGCAACTGTCAGCGTGCTACCGTGTCTCTTCCTCCACCTCCTTCTTAGCTTCAAAGACTCGAATTACTTTCAGAACACACATCCTAGGACCCACGTTTTCTGATTTCCAATTGGGCGGTGCTACTATTTGAATTTATGGATCCAAACTTTGTACTGATGCGCGGAGTGCACCGGATGCGTTCTGTAACTGCTTATGATCTTAGAAATCCCGCTGAGCTGGTCTGTCACTGGCTCATCACTTCCAAATCTCTCCTTTTGAAGCACTAGGCACTTTCAGTACCTGTTCTATCAGTCTTCTTATGATGATGATTCCCAGTATCGCCCGGACCGGATCACCATTAATCGTCTTTGGTCCTTGGCTTCGGCGGCGCACAAAAACTGTCCTTCCGATCTCACTTCCCAGACGACAGGTAAATTCATTGAACGTCTTCTAATCCTTCAACGGTCCAAGAATACCTTGTGCATCAGTTAAAACGCCTCACGTCTGCTAGTTCGACTTGAACCCAGCGGCGTGCCTGTCAGGCGATCATAGGTCAACTGTTCTGAACAGATGCGCCATGAACCAACACATGTGCATTCTTTCAGCAGCTTTTACAAATGACGTTGCAAGCCGTCGTATCCGCGTCTGACCGACTTTTGGAAGATACCGCATCAGGGAGCATGTGTCACCGCCGTAAACCTATGAAGATCCCCCGTTTCACCGGCGCGCTGTGAGTGGTGTATAATCTGATCTCGGCCATCTCCAGATACCCATTTGTGATTTCGATCTCTTGCATTTGATTTCTGTGGCTGTATCATTATGATGCGATAACTGTTCTGGGCACACGGTTCTTGCACGGTTATGGCACTTGGCTGTGTCTTATAAAGTCGCCCCAGAAGGCCGAATGATCTTAGGCTTCTTTCTCTTTTTTTTGAATCCCTCTTCTCGGTTTGACATCGGGCTCCCACCGCGACACCTTGTAACGAAATGGCCACTCCCACCGCTCCCGTCGTCATCCCCATCCCCCCCAACATCGGGTCCATGTTAGTGCCGTTCACCGCATTTGTTGTCTTGTTTTAATTTCTTTTACAGCGCTGCATCGCAGCTCATTGGGTCACTGTTAAATTATTGCTTGTACGGTGTGCTGGCTGTACAAGTTTGTGAGTCTCATTCTGTCTCGAACTCGTTAAGATAAGACGCTAAGCCTCGCGTAGATGTATACAGGCTGTCTTTCCCCAACGACAAGGCATCGATCAAATGGATGGGTAAGAACCCTGCCTAGACCTCCTGCCTACCCTTGCTAACCTTCTCTAGTTTATATCATCTTCTTGGTCGAGACAGTCCTGACGGCACTCAATGGCTACGACGTATTCAACTGGTTCGCGGCGGGCTTCGGTGACATCATTACCTTCGGAAAGCCTGGTGTCTCGCCGTATTACACGCCTATAATGGGTTCGGTCATGGCGATGGTCGTCCAATGGTTCTTCTGCTACCGGATCTACATCATCAAACGGGAGGCCCTGCCCCTGAGCATCTTCATTGCCCTCGTTAGTCGTGTGGTCCTCACCTTTCTTCCCAATTAACTCCTTATTTTTGCTCTTTCGCGCAGGTCTCAATGCTGCAAGCCGCTGGGGGCATTGGAGGAGGCGCGGCCGCTTTCCTGTCCGCGAACGAAGCGCACGACCACATCCGAATTATCTTCGTCTATATTTGGCTCATCGGCGACGCCATCGCAGATGTTTTCATTGCCGGCACGATGTCATTCCTAGTATGTTTCGCTTGTTTTAAATTCTGCGCCCACTAATTTCGCGTACAGTTGCTGAGGGCGAGCCGTCAACAACATAAGCAGACCAACGACATCGTTAAGCGCATTGTGCGGTTAACGATAGAGACCAACGCCCTCTCCACATTTGTTGCAATCCTGTCCTTGATCTTGTTCTATGGCACGCCAAACACGACATATTTTATCTGCCCAACGATGGTCCTCGCTAAGCTGTGCGCTCTTTTTTTTATTTTTTCGTGTGCGATCGTTCAACTAACGGTTTGCTAGGTATGCGAACACGCTCCTTGTGACCTTCAACAATCGGGCGTTCGTTCACCAGAACGGCGGAACCACCGCTCACTCTGCTTCTGTCAACGACTCCTACGCTCCGCGGGGCAGCAGGATGACCGGCAGCCGCAAGAGCCTGCCTTTCTCCGCCGGCCTGGGCCTGGACAGCGAGTCCGACACCTTCACCGGCACATACACGGGCAAGGTCACCGTTACCTCGCACTCCATGACCGACTCGTACAACTTAGGTCGTATGCAGGTGTGTACTTCTCATACGCGTACGAACAAAGCTGACGTTTTGCAGGACTCGCAAAAGCCAGTACATATTTGAGCGTCAGGCTCGGCCATTCATTTGTTTTATATATTTATCAATTGCTATTTATCTTCGCCATCACTTCATCCTGTACAGTATGCCTCTGTATATACAAGTATTACTATCCCGCACTTGTATGTACATCATGCTCCTCGCTTTGGGCTTTTGAAAATGGAAACTGGACAAAACATGAAACTTGTAGGACCGCCGGCGCAAACGCACATGGTCATCAAGGGCGCGACCCCCGAACGTCATGTGGAATAACTCAGCGCGTGATTTACACCGCGCTATCTTAAAGTCCAAGTCTTGAAGCGAGATGTTAACCGGCGCTTCAAAAAATTTGAAAGTGTTCCACACAACGACACGAACTCTCCCAAAAGCATTAAAATTATGTACACTTTGCACATGACTGCGTGCTATCGGAGGCGTACCACACGGAGCGGAAGTTTGGGCCCATCAGCCGCCATGGGGACGAGCGTGATGGCGAACGTCGGCTCGATGGTGACCTCCTCCGGAAGTGCAAATGAGAATTTGCGCACAAGCTCGGCGACGATAATCTGCATCTCAGCCAGGCTGCAATTGCTGGTAAGCGCCCATTGCTAGGAAGATGGACAAGAACTTACGAGAAACGCCAGCTGAGAAAGCAACCAGTTAGTCGGCGTCCCAAGGTAATTTAATGTCAGACGCACCCGATACACGTCCGGCTGCCGCCCAGGAAGGATAGACTGGAAGGGAAATATGAGGTGGGGCCAACGTACGCATATTGTGGACATACAGATTTGAGTATGGACCTATAGATGCACCTGACGCAGCAATGTTCCCGTCGAGCCACCGCGACGGCTTGAATTCCTCGGCATCTTCTCCCCAGACCGAGGTTAGCCTATGTGTGGTGAGAACAATCGACGCGCGAAGCAGATGCAAACGCACCTGTGATAGGACGAAATGGCGATGACCAGATGCTGGCCCTTCTTCACTGGAATCTCAGTGATGACTTGGCCGGAAGCGGTGGTAATGGGCTCGGAGAGCGGCAACACGCTATCTTTGGCCGCGACGCGCTCCGTCTGTGGTACGGTACTATACAGCCGTAAAATTTCCTGAAGAACGTTAACATCGGGCCCTGGATTGATTCCTTCGGCGTACCTTGAGCAGCGCGTTCAATATGGGCAAACGGTCATAGTCCACTGAGTCCTCGGGTCCCGCCTCGTTTAGCTTGGCACGAAGTTTTTCCTGCAGCTCGGGATTCCGGGCCAGCTCGTACAAGGACCAAGCTACAGTGTTCGCCTATGAATATTAGCACGGGAACGACCTCCAAGAAAGGTGCACTGACAGTAGTATCTTCACCGGCGACCGTGATGGTCCCGAACTGATCTTGAATTTCCTCGAAGGTCATTTTGCTTGTTGATTGGGAGTTGGCGCCAACTGTGTGGCCGCGTTAAATAGGTTTTGCGCTGCCAAAAAGGAACTAACCTAGAACGCTAATTAGGTCCTTTTCTGGCTCGACGCCGAGGTCCAACGCATCGGTTTTGTCCTCGATGAGCGTCTTTGCTAGAGCGCCTATCGCGCCTTTGAATTCGAGGAGTTTGACCAGTGCCGGCGGAGGGAAGTGTAGGATCATATTCATCACTGACTTGGGGATGTACGGAAGTATACCGTCGGTGAGAATGGAGAACTTTGAGCGGTCTGCCGCGATCACGCTGCGTAGGATGATTAACAAAGTAGTCGAGCCATTCTGAGGAGTACAAACACGAGGTTATGATACCGCGCCGCGAAATCTTTGTCCGCCTGAAAATTGTAGCCGACAACGCCTTTGTGAGGGTGAGGACGCGCTCAAAAAATCAGGAGCATATCTACCTTCGCCGACAGCTTGCAAGGTGGTATCGTGTAAAGTCGGGTATATATCGAGGACCTCGTTCGGCGCCTGCGCGTCACAGAGAGCCTCCCACAGTTCAGAAACCTATACTGGACTTCAGGAACAACGTTTCGTGGGGAGATGCAAGAAAGACCTCATGAGCAGCCTTCCTGAGAGTAGGACTCAGAGCACGAATGCTCGTTGCAGAGAAAGCTGGATTCATGACGGCGCGAATACGGCGGTGAACGTCGCCTGAATACTAGGATTATAAACCGAAAGGCTCCGACGTGATTTACTCACCCTCAACGTACAACAAGCTTCCCTGCCCCAATCCCGTCAAATTTATAAGCTGCTGCTGGGGCGACTTCATATAAGTTCCTGGGTGTGATAGTATGTGCTTTAAAGTCGCGGGGTCCGAGATCATCAAGCGATTTTCCTAAGAAATCTCAGAACATGAAATGCAGAATAAGGCTCAAAGACTGACGCCAAAACAGCCCTTCGTACGATAAAGGGGGCCGTACTTCTTCTGCCATTGGAATTCATACACGCCGTACGGAACCTCAAGGATGAGCTCCAGCAAGTTACCTGCAAATCGCTGTGAGTATCGAACCACCAGAGAAGCGAACATTCTTGCCGAACAACCATGACGGAGATGGCGGCCCCGGAATGTCCTTGATCGCGTCCCCTGAGCGTCGGAATCGCGCAAAGACCATAGCGAGAAAGACCGCCCCAAAAGCAAACGCGAGATTGTCCATATTGGTGAGGACGAAGATTGGTTGGCTTTCGGACCAACGATTTGAAATGCCAGCCTCGACATCAGGACATACATCAATCCCCTCAATCATCTGGCATGCTTTCACGTCTACGGCGGTCTTGATATTATAAAGATCGGGATTTTTTGGCAGACGCTAGATGCTTCGTATGTTCATGTTCTGACCTAGGTACTGTAGATCTTTCGAAGTTGGTTGGATCCCCATCGGCCAGTGGCAAGTGGAGAAAGATTTGAGCAAGAGATGATCGACCGGCAGTGGATCAGCGGCATCAAGCCGTACATCAACCATTATTGATGCGCATCATTAATCGATCCGCCACACCGACCCGGCGCCCCGACGGTGTCCGATCAGATCCATAAGTCCTGGATCATTTCTTGTTCATCCGATTACAAGTACACATGTTTGAGGTTCTGAAACTATTCTCTCAAGCCCGGTTGAACGTGATTTTCTTCGTCGACCCCGTCGTCGCCGCGGTCGTCTTCCCCGCTTTAGCCGTATTGCCCTTGCCCGCTTTGCCCGCTGCCACATTGCCCGCGAAGAGGTTCTCATTACCCACCACCGACTAGCCGACGGTTAGATTTACGCGTGAACGGGGAGATAAGAACGCACATTGGCGACAGGGACGCCGTTCAATGAGCCGGTTCCGAGCAAAATGCTGGCGTAATTGTCAGTCAAAAGCTGGACGCCCGACACGAAATCTTTCTCGTCGAATTCACTGATAGGGCTGGCGTCAGGCGGCGCTCGTAAGAAAAAATAATTAAGCGCGTACCAATGACCGCCATTGGGCGATGCATTAGCGGTGAGGAGCGTCGTGTTCGTGATGAGCTTCTCGTATGCTACCAGAGCCTCCGGACTAGCAACGTGCAGAGGAAATCTTAGCACACTGGAGGCAGGACAAGGGAGGCCTGCGTACATGGATTTCTGGAGCGCCGCGAGATCATCTGTGGTGCTCTGGAAATGCAGACGGAGATCGGAGATGTCGCCCTGTACAGGCACTTGCCTGGGAGGAAGACCTGTTAGGGACGAATCGCAGTGGGGGCGAGTGGTGCGTACGGTGCGAGACCCCCACAACCCAGAACAGCCCCAGGGACAGCCAGACTTGCCCCGAAAGTGGGGATCATGAAGCCTGGTGTTTGGGTGAGTCTCCTTCGTACTAAAACTTTTATACGCCATCGCTCACCACTTAACAGAAGGCTTCCACCGCTGACCTGGAATACCTTGTCAAAATCAGACTGCGGTGTAAACGTGCAAAGACTCACTCCCTCGAGGAAGATGTTGGCGGGGTCAAAGTTCACCACAGTTGGCAGAACTTTGGTGAGAAGCTCGTTCACAGCCGCACTATGGGCAGGCCCATCAGGTCTGTAGAACAGGGTGAGTTAATTCCGAGGTCCTCTACTTTCCACCCACTCCTTACCTGACCAATCCAGTCTGGTCTTTAGGGTCGGACCCTCCCCATCGGAAGTCGGCGTCCGGTGCCAGCAAGGCAACACCCATCAAGTTCGAGTTCACTCCTTGGTTCTACAGGGGGCGATTAGCGACCAATGACTGTGCGCAACGCGACGAGCAACGAACAGGAAAGTCAATGAACGATTGGCCACCGTCGCCGTGGAATAGAACCTATAAAACGCGTCAGGGCGCGCGTGGCCTATGACGCGACGGGCTCACGTTTATGCCCAACGTCCCTGCAGCCTGGCCGCTCTTCGCCACAAGCTCAGACGCCGGTGCAGAGACCTTGTAACGCATGTTTAGGCCGCTGATCGAGCCGCGTCAGCGAGCACCAGAAATGACGAGTGGGCCACGCACTTGATAACGACGGAGTCGTCGATGATGACACTTCCGTCCTTGGCCGTCGACACCTTAGCGCCCGTAGCCGTCTGCTTGTTCTGTTTCCGCGCCTGGATGCTGGTCGCACGGCCGCTCAAAGGAAGGGCAGGGACGAGGTCAACACATTGGATCGCCAGGGAGAAGAAAAAGAGGAGGGATTTCGTAGAAGGCATTGCGGGGAGTGGATGGAACCTGTCCGGGGAAGTTGACCAGAGCAACCGAGGGGGTCGAGGGGGAAAAAAGTGGAGTTGAAGAAGAAAGTTCCAGGGCAGACCCAGCCGCCAGTAAAAGAGTGAAGAAGAAAGACAAGCAAGGAAGAGCAAAGCTCGTATATTTATTAACTGACAACCGAAGGCGATCCTTGCAACCGCCAAGGGATGATCGCGGATCGACATACTCTAGCGGTTAAAATGCGGGGTTGCGAATACATCTAAAGAGTAGTGGCTGCCAGTGAGCGAGTCCGAACGTTTCGCGTACCTCTTGAAGGAGGTCACGATGTATTCCATGCTGTTCACATAGAACAGAAGAACTGTATCGAGAATGGCTTCCAACATATACATGAGGAGGGGGACCTGAGGAGACCAGATTATGAAGGCCTTGGCAAGTTCTTGGCGGTCGAGACGGGTCTCGACAACGGGAGTTGCCCCGCCAACTAGACAGGAGGCTGTGCACGGATACAAAAAACAACGGCCGTTGCGGGGAATATTCATGGGGCTCGGAGGCCTGAAGCCCAGGAATGCCAGTACGGATGGCGTTGGCTTTCCGGCGAAACCCAGCCTCCGCCCGAGAGTAGCGCAAGAGTGGTCTCGGATCTGTTTCAGGATTTCAAGAGGGCGCTGCACGGCGCGCGCCGAGGGCTTGCCAGTGGATCGATGTTCACAAGGATATTGAGGAGCAGGAGAAGAAGGATTAGCGTACTATATGGTGAGAGACTAATGAAGAGTTGACTCAAAGTTGAAGGATTAACTGACTCGGCCAAACCCGAGTGGCACGTGAAGGCGGCGGTTCCGATCTCCCCCGACCAACTCCCGACTCTTTCTCATCGCCAGCCTGGTCCTGGGCGATATTCTGCTGCATGATTTCGCTAAAATTTTTTGAAAAAACTACAGACCCAGGGGTTAATCTATTTTACGCTTGCGCCCGGCTATTGAACAATTGGAACAACTACTTTCGGCGGAGAGTCCTCTTCTGTGCTATCGGGCCTCTGCGTTGAAGCCTGCGATAATCCCACCTGCGAGATTTGACAACGGCCCATCATGGTTATAGCCTTGTTGCGTAAGTACTGTGCTTATACGACGCTTGCTTGAAATTTTTCCATCCGATGTTTGCGGGTGGCGTGGGGGTCAGACCTTAAACATGGGTTTTGCCAGACGGGGAACCTCCACATTCGCAAAAAAGCTTAACTTTGCCTCAAGGGCTTCAATACATGATCCCCGCTGCTTCTTTCAATGGAATCCGAAATAGGCATGCACCATTCCATTACCCGTGGTTTGAATTTACGTCTTTAGTCGGAACGTCCCTGTCCGATACCGCCGTCATATAAAAGGCCTTCTTTGTCACGAGCACCCAGCCTCTTCTCTTTCCCTACCACAACCCACATCGTCTTTTTCAGAGTTTTCGTTCGTGGTCTTGTGGTATGTCGAAGTTGTACATTGGGTCGGTGCCTTTCCATCCTCGTCTCTCTCTTTCTTATCTCTTCTGGCCAGGAATTTGAGTTTCCAGGTGACGGACGAGTCGCTTCACAATGTAAGCGGCATTATCTCTCGCGTTCACTGCCCACTGAACGGCAATCCCAAGGCATTCAGCCAGTTCGGACAGATCACCGATGTGCTTTCCGGTTCATGTTCGCCGTGAGTTGTGCGACGCTGACCTGTCTTAACAGTCTATCGTCATGAAGGACCGCGAGACCGGCCGCTCTCGCGGCTTCGGATTCGTTACATACAGCAGCGAGCAGGAAGCCAACGCCGCCATCGAGAACATGAACGAGCAGGAGCTTGAAGGTCGCCGCGTGCGCGTGAACATGGCTAACGCGAAGCCTTCCGGCGGAGGAGGTCTGTCCGCTTTCTTCTTCGAGTGCGCGTCGTTCTCACCTCTATCCAGGCGGCTATGGCGGCGGCGGAGGTCTGTCCAGTTTCGTTGTTGAGCGCTTATGATCCTCATTTCTGTCTAGGTGGCTACGGCGGCGGCGGCGGCGGCGGGTATGGCGGTGGAGGAGGCGGAGGAGGCGGGTACGGAGGCTACGACAACAACCAAGGTCGGCTACTCTTACAATACTCGTCTTATCGCATCGGCCTCACATTCCTTGCGTTTCCAGGCGGTGGTAGTAATCAAATGTGGTGAAGAATTCCAGAGCCTGTAACTAACCTCCTCCTCGTCGTTTCGCTATTTGTATCACCATCGAAAGTCTAAAACGCGCTTTTTTTTGTCTCGAATATCTGCCAAAAGAAGAGAAAAAATCTGGGGCGGCTCTTCGGCTCCCACACGTTCGTAACCGCAGCAATGAGATATTTTTGGGCGCAATTAATCGATTAGAATCGATGGCAGAACCCTAGGCAGCGCGACGACTCTATCAGGGTTCTCTTCACGTGTGCAGACTCTAAAGGAATTCGGATTTCCTCTTTGGGAAGCAACACCTCCATCGACGCGAAAAAGGTAGAAATTGAACAGCTCCTTGGAGCCCTTTCTCAGTACCCACGCCAATTCATTGTATTCAGGCTGTTAACAGCTCGTTCATCTGTGAGCTCCTCTGCAGCAAAAAATGCGGGGTACGTTCTATTACGTCTTTATCTCATGGCCCTGGCTGCGCGAAGTCAATCACAACTCAATCAGTGATTAGAAGTTCCCCAGCGGAGTTCCAAATTCCAGTACAAAACTTTGGCCCTGTTCCCAAGAGCGCCTCTTTCTCCTTTCCCCGCCGCACCCACCTGTGTCTGTTCGGTCAGGTTTTTTTGTTACTCGATCCCCGTCTCGTGTATCGCAGTTACTATGTCCAAGTTGTACGTCGGGCAAGTCTCCATTTCGTCCTTCTCTTTCGTCGTCGTCCTCACTCCGCCACTCCAGGAATTTGAGTTGGAACACGACCGACGAGAAGCTCCATGATGTACTTTCGACCCGCCCTTCATTTTTTTCCCTCGCATCTCTGACACTTTTTAGGCCTTTGCCGTCCATGGTCAAGTCACCGATGTAAGGCTGTGCATTTTTCTTCCCCGCCGTCCACTGACGGGTTTTTTTTTTTTTTTTTTTTTTGCAGAGCATCTGCATGAGGGACCGCGACAGTGGTCGCTCCCGCGGCTTCGGCTTCGTCACCTTCAGCACCGATGGCGAGGCTCAGACCGCGATCGAGAAGATGAACGAGACTGAGCTCGATGGACGCCGAATTCGGTAAGTATGGAATCCCAAACGAGGTTCTTGCGTTAATATCTCTTGCAGAGTCAATGTCGCTGGCGGGTTTTTTGATATGCATCCACGGACAAGAACTAACCTTATCTTTTTCGCGTATAGGCGAACGCGGTGGAGGAGGAGGTGCGTACCGTCGTTCCCCCCCCCTCTTTTGTTGACGTCCTTCTCTACAGGCGGAGGCCACGGTGGAGGTCCACTTCTCATTCCACTTCTTCCATTCTTTCGCTGACGTCCTTCCGTAGGCGGCGGCTACGGCGGTGGAGGAGGAGGTTCGTACCCTTCTCTTTTCCTTCACTGTCGTTGACCTCTTTCTCCACAGGCTACGGCGGCGGTGGCGGAGGATGCAACAACAGCAGCAGCGGCTACGGCAACAGCGGCACGTCTCTTCTCTATCCCTTCTCGCGCACTGTGCATCGACTAATTGCCCGTCGTCTTAGGCCCCACGTGGTAAATTGCTGGTATGTCCGCCCCTCTTCTGCGCCACATACCTCTCTGAATTGTTGCTCAGTGCTGTCCCGACCGCCGTGTCCTCAAAGAAGTTCTTGACCCTGGTTGCTGTAAATGTCCTGTGTCTTTCTCGTCGCAATCCAGATGTAATACGTTGTGCTTTCGTGAAAAAAAATTGTACTGTTTTTGTGTCTCTGGTCTGCGTGAACTCCTGTGAATCTGTTTCTTGCAAACCGAAGTTGGGGCAATGATTGCGAGATTCATGCTCAAGGCAGGTTACCGTCGATGCCGGCTGCACACATTCTGGTGTACTGCAAGCACGTCGTGTGCACAACACTCTGAAGATTCCACCTTTAGCGCTTCAGCGCCCCGCACTACGAATCTCATCCGTCACGAAACACGCACTACTGCTCATATTCCCCACCCGGTTGCCTCTTTTTAATAAATAAATGGACATGTTGCATAAGCGGGCGCGCGCGATCCACCGTAAAACCAACGCCATCCGTCGTGTCTTTGATTTTGCATGTTTCACAAACGCCCCAGAGACGCATACGTAGCCATATTTACAACATACGAGCGCTCCCCCGCTCAGTAGGTCTTCTTCTTCTCGTCTACCGACAAACCACCTGGTGGAGCGTGAGCTGGTTAAGGACGGCGGTGATGACGAAAACGTACCAGGGCCCATGTTGACGAGGAGGATAAGACCGCCGACAATCGCTGCGGAGAATATAAGCCAAGAAGGCGGTATGACGAGAACGAGAAAGCGTACAGAGTGTTTGGAAGAAGTCGTATCTGGGAATGACGTCAGTCTGGTGATCCGAAAAGAGAAAAATCTAGGCGTACTTCAGGAAATCGCGTTGGGGGTGGCCGGAGCTGACACTCCACCAGTTGTTGGCGAAGACGTTGAATATGCTCAATACGATGACCAGGAAGGATGCGGACCACTTGGCTTTGAAGCCCACCGCCACCATGATACACGCAGCAAGCCCGAAGATCGAGACGAACACGCGGGCAATACTCCATTTACCTTGGATAATGAATCCGAGGAACAGGAATATGAGCAGGACACGGCCGGCAAGAAGGAAGCTGCAGGATGTCAGTCAGATCCGTCGTTGGGCGAAGACAAAGCGACTGACTATTTCCTGCGGTCCGTCTCGCTGATGGAGGGGAGCCCGGCAAAGAGCTTTTTCCTGGTGACCATGGAGTCGCTGAAGACCATGAAGAGGCCACCAATGACACTGAGGTTGCGCAGGAAAAAGTTGAGGTCGAAAATGAGTCCGTAGCCGAAGCCCTGGATGACAACGACGCTAAGGAGACCAGCGACAGCATATTCGGTGTATCGCTTGAGAATGATCATGGAAGAACCGCCAAGCATGGTCTGTGTCCAGAGTCAGCGCATATACTAATCCTGGAAGTGCGATAGAAACTCACAACAACGTTGATAAGAAGGAATAGATGTGAGAGTCCCCAGGGGAACTTTCTGTGTCTGTAAGACCCGTCAGACGGCTGCGAGAAGGCGCGCTTCATAACAAGACGCACTGCTGCAAATACCAAAGCTGGTCGCCCCATTGCGTCAAGATCCGCAGTGCGTCCTCGAGAAAGGTGACAACAATGAGAAAGCGGCCAATTGCAGGCAAGTGGGGCTTCAGAGGCTGCGAGTAGATTTCGACGTAATCTTCGACCTGCTTGCTGAATGCTTGCAGCTTTTCCATGGGGTCGTCGGGGTTGGCTGATCGGTAGCCGGTCGAGGCAGAAGAGCGGGAATTTGAAAGCCCATGAGGGTCAGAATTGTAGTTGTTCGACTGAGGGCGGGCAATGCTAATGCGGGAGGACATGGTTGTGGTGCGAGCAAGCTCTGCTGGGCGTACGTGGCGATATTTTGGTGTGACAAGGCTCGTGACCATGTGAGCGTCGATCACCCACTGATTTCTCCGCAAGAGGCACTGCTACCAAGACTCCTACGAATCCTATACCGTTTCAAAAAATTGGGGACGTTCATCTATAGGAATTCTCACCAACACAACTTTTTTCCTTGAAAAAAAAATCGAAAATTTACAGCACTCCGAGATTCGCGCATTTGCCAGGTCCACCAGGCAACTCCGAGTCTGCTTGGACTCATTAAAGCTTGAAGAAAAGCTTATTCTGCAATCACCATTCCTCCTATCTGTTGGGGTACTGCTGAGACATTGCTAATAGGGTGTTTCAGAATTAGAATTTGGGCTCCAACTCGGACTCCAGCTCGGACCCCCAACTTGAGCGAAGTTGAGGCACAAGTTGAGGCACGAAATCGGAGTTGGATGTCAAGTCGTGCATCAGACCACGACTCGACATCCAACTTGTGCCCCAACTTGATGCCCCAACTTCCGGTTCTCGGGCATCAATTCGATTGTGCCTCAACTTGAGGTCGAGTTGGGGCACAAGTTGACTCCACAAGTTGGACTCAAAAATTTTGATTCTGAAACACCCTAATAATCGCAAGTTGCCACAAAACACATTGCCCCTGAGCGCTCGGCGTGACAGTCGACAACTGACTGGTTGAAAATCTTATTTGCTCAAGTTCGCGGACTGGGCGTATGTCGCAAGAGTGATATAGTGGATCATTGAACGTTGAAGCAGTCGTGATGGTAATACAGGTACGTAGGCCTATTGATACATGAGATGGTAGACACGATACAGACGTGGTTGTTTGATACAGGTGGTGAAAGTCGAGGCACGTATATGGTCCCTCGAATAAAGAATGGTGAGGGTCCGTAAGAATCGAAAGCCGAAAATCGAAAGCGAACGAGGATATAGGTGGCGACGCCTGTCTGACGGCCAATAACGGTGAAACAAAGAAGAGAAACTACTCGAAGCTCACTTGCAAACATTCCTGTGCGCCATCCCAATCCCTCAGCCGGTGGGATATCCAGCCTCTAACTTCATCGTCCATTTCCGCTTGGATTCCCCGTACGTGGAAATGCACGAGCTCTAGCTTGGAAAAGAGCGGGTTGACGATGACCTTTACGAGATCATTCCAATCTATCAAGTCGAGCTGCCTTTCGCCCCCGAGCCATATGTTAAATGTGATCTCCGATAGCTCGGGCGAGCCGACTCGGGAAAGGAACGGCACGAGCCAAAGGTAAGGGGAGATTTCGGCGAGGGGGGATGAGGAACCGGGCGTCGGGGGAGTGCTGGGGAACTGATAGAGGGACAGCTGGTGGAGGCGAATAGTGCGGAGCCTGGTGTGGAGGGACAGATCTATTTCTCCGACAGCGTCTGAAATTAAAGCAATTAGCATTTGGTTCTCGAAAAAGTTGTATTTGCCGAGACATCACACCTTGAATGGCAGGGGCATCTTCATAGTTGTGTGCCAAAAACCCAAGCTCTAGGTTCTCTAATGAAGAAGCGACGGAAGACAGGAACTTGCCAACCAGGGACGCTTCATGCGGGAGAATTTCGGGGAGATTAAGAGAGCGAATGGGCGCCACGATCGGAGTCCCTTCCTCTGCAGCCGCGTTTGAAAGCCAGGATATGATGGGCTTGTTCGAGCAAGCGCAGACCATGAGCTTCTGGAATCTAGAGAGGAAGGGGGCTGGCTGGCTGGTATCGTCCTCGGGACCGTCGTCGTCCGGCGAGTCCCAGGTAACATTGTCGAAAGAAAGTTCCTGCAGCCGAATGAACTGGGAGGCGAGCGTCCGAAGGACCGAGAATGAGGGGGAAGTGAATAAATCTGAGATCCAAGACCGTCAAGGTTGGAAGACGTTTCCTTGTCCGCCCAAAAGAGACGTGGTGGCCGGAGGCGCTAAATAGCTCCAGCTCCATGTCCTCCATATGGATCTTGCGGACGTGTTCTAGGGTAATCATGAATAGTATGATGTCGTTAAATTCGTCCTGCTGTTCACGCATCCATCCCCCACCAAGGCCGACGTTCCGAATATAGGGGGCGATGGTCGCGAAAGCGTGGGGCGAGGCGCGTAAAAACTTGACAAAGTCTGGGCGAAGGTTTACAGAGAAAAACAGGTGATGGCGACAGATTTGTAGCCACTGCTTGCAGACTGAACTGCAAGTAGAAAGAGTCGATCGTGAAGAGTGGAATTCGTCCAGGAAATGATCATAGAATTCGGGGGCTAGTCGAGAGGTGATTGAGAGAGGCAGCGGCGTCGTCGGTGCTCCCAAGCCCATATTGTCAGTGGGGGAGTCCGAGCGAGAGGGAGGATCGAAACGGCCCTTTTTAGAGCGCGTCACAGCGCTCCTGTGTTGTACTGCCTCACGTAAAGGGCGAGCCATTGTTCCCTAGTTGGCCCGTAGGGGCTGTAAAACAAAACAAGGCATCCCTAGTACTCAACTTAAATACAAGGGCAAGGCGATGAGTTCAGGCTGCCAAGTAGGACGCGATGACACAGGTGCCAGCACAGTGCAATGTATCGTGTTGGGTTGATGGCGGTTCCTAATTAAGGAACGAGGCGTTATGTGACGAAAAAAGGAGGGAAAAGTCTGGGACAAGTAAATTAATCTCTCGACGCAGAGCCGAAGGTCCACGCAATAGGCCAGCGACGAGCGCCAGGGGGTCCGCGGGGGTCTACGTGTACGAGTAGTAGGAGAAAGGTCCGGGCAGTGCCGTAGCCAAAAGGCCAAATGATGGAGTCCTTTCTTCACGGTTGTCCTTCTGCTGTCCTCTGAAGAAAACTGCCACTCGAGCTGGTAATTGGTCTCGACTCGATTATTCCTGCCTTGATTTTCTCAGACACCCATCATTTAGCCTTTCCCGCAGATGGGGAAACGGAAACTTTCAAGTTCAACGGCAACGAGTCGGAAACGAACCTCTCCGACTCGGATGACCAGTCTTACGTGTCATCAGGGCCGAAAACACGGAGGAAGAATACCTCCATCCGCCAGCCCGTTAAAAAGAGAACAAAACGCGCATCGGACGTTGTGAATGATGAATCAGGCAGTACACAGCCGATACCATCCTCAC